>JAHBCN010001991.1:0-102123 GCA_019359885.1 Listronotus oregonensis
TAATACCATAGTGATCCCCTAGTAAATCCTTTTCAGGAAATTTATTTATTTTTTTAGTTTTAAAGCCTTGTTTTGAATTTCCCAAAAAATTTTAAAAATAAGAAAAACACTTAAAATTTTTCCCAAAATTGTAAAGCGTTTGGGGGTTAAAACTGTGGACGAGGTGATTTTCGATTCCAAGGAATTGATAATTTAATAAAGACACATATATTTGTTTTTCTTTTGAAGGGACGTTAACAAGGATATCCAGGCCCATCAGTTTTTAAAAAAACTAGTGATAAGGAATTTTGATTAATTATAAATATAATAGTCGCGCCATAACCTTAAAAAAAAATTTTTTTTAGTAAAAGTCACTAGAACCTGCCTAAAAAAAAAAGAAAAAAAAATTTTTTTTTTTATTCTTTTCCTTTACCATTACAAGTAGAATATGTTCATTTTCATTTAAATTATTATTATCCCCAACCCTCAACCATTGATTTCCTCCTTTAGGGCAATGGGAATCGGAACTGAAACAATTGTGGCTTTACTGTAGGATCATAAGAAGACAATCAATTAATTTTGATTTAATTGCACTGATATTAGAGGTGATAAGCTTGTTCCCACCATATTTTAAAAAGTGCCCAAAACTTTCATATTGCCGCCTTTTTTAAAATGGCTAACCCTTCCCGGCATATTAAAAGGCCCATCATTTAATCAAATTTTTTATCAAAAAAATAATGGATATTTTTTTGGTTTTTTTATCCTATAAAAAAAGGGAAAACTTTGGTACAGTTTTGTTTTTTTTTTTTTAAACCCTTTTAAAAAACGGGTGGTTTGCTGTTAAATTTTAGGTAAAAAAAAATCTGAAATTTTTATTATAAGGCTGTATTTTTGTTCAAAAAATAAATGATTTCAGTTTCCTGTCCTTTTTTTAAAAAAAGGGGTTCATTTTTTAAAAAAAAAAAAAAATCTAAAAATTTTTCTGGTTGGAACATTCCCTTATTATTTTTTTTAGTTTCGTACTCCCTTTCATTTTAAAATTTCCTGAAATATTTCGTTTTTTAATTTTTAATAATTTTTTTTTTTTAACCAATTTTCAAAATAACAACCAAAAAAATCCATATTGAAAATTATTTTAAAAATTTTTAATACTTTAAAAAGGATAATTTAGACAAATTTAAAGGCGCTTAGTTCTGGTCGGTCTTGGTTAGTTCTGGTTAAAGCTTTTTTTTTTTCCCCCAATTTTATATTTGGACGTAAAATCCAAGAAAATTTAAAAATTTTGTTAATAATTCTACAAGGGGATAATTTAACAAATTAAAACCCTGTTCTGTGGTTGGTTGTTCTGGTTATTTAACCCCTTTTTTTCCCCCCAATAATTTTAAAATTTTTAAAATAAAAAAAAAAATTTTAAAATTTTTTTAAAAAAAACAATTTTTTTATTAAAAAAATTTTAAAAAAACAAAAATTTTTTTCCCCAAAAAAATTTTTTGTATTTAGTTAAATTAGTTTTAAATTTTTTTATAACCGTAAAAAGGAAACCCACCTCTTTTTGGTAAAAACCAGATGTCGAAAATGAAAAAATAATTTTGGGTAAAAATAAAAAATTTTTGGGGGGAAAAATTTTTGAGGTGTAAAAACCCGGAGTTCAAAAAAGAATAAATCCCTTTATTTTTGGGGGGGGGAAACTGTCATTTTCATTTTTAACACATGCTGTCTTTTTTTGTTGTTTTCTTGGGATGTAAAATTCTTTCCCGGGCAAATTTCACTGCAGATTGTATTTTTGAGCCTTTTAAGACGCGGCAACCCAAAGTGCATTCTTACGGACCGTAAGTTATTAACTCAAAAATAACATCTTATTTTTAAAAAGCACATGTCCCCCCGTAACGCAGACATAGTGGTAGGAAAATTTTAACCAAACTTGACGAGCGTCTTGTCAATTGGTTTGGGGTTAGTAAGATAGGGTTTTTACTGTTAAAAGCCGAATTTGTTTGAACTTCTAGGTTTCCTTCAATCCTTCCTTTTTGTAAACAGAGTAAAAGAGTTCTCAGTTAAAGGTATTGTTGTGGCGGAGGTAAGGCACATCTGTAAAACAAATTGTAAAATTTCTAGGAATGTTTACGACTTTTGATCATACCTTTAAATTTTTATATTTTTCCTTTGGGGAAAAACAACATTAAATTATATTTTTTTTTTTTTTAATTTGGGGGCAAAAAACTATCCCGATTAAACCATGTAATTTTAATGAGGCAAGAATAGGTTTCGGTTTTTGAAAAAAAAAGAAAAAACCCTTTTTTAAAACCCCTTTAAGGGCCTTTGGGGATTAAAAAAAGAAACAAAGGGGTCTGTTTTAAAAAAAAAAAGTCTTTTTAAAAACAAATTTTTTAAATTTTATTTAAAAAATTCTTGGTTTTTAAAAAAACGTAATTTTGGTAAAGCCTTTTTTTCAAAAAAACATTAACCCAAGAAATAGTTTTTGTTGGCCCTTAAATATGATTCAGGTTGTTTTGTCAAAAATAAAGTATAAAGGGATTCATAAAATGAAGAATTAATAGTACATGCATACATTAATTATGTTGATTAAGAATCCTTACCTCTGCCTACACTTAAACTTATTTATAATATTTAGATGCATTGTAATTATTTCATTCGATGGCATTTTGAAAAGCAAAATTTGGTTTTAAACTTTTTAAATATTGGTTATTTTTTTGGGGGTTGAAAAATATCAGGAGTTTATAAGTTACTTATTTTATATTTATTTTGTGTGTGGTTGCCCTTCACCTTAACTGATTTTCTCTTATGTCGCTTTAAAATTGCTAACTAGACATCTGCCACTATTTTCCACCCGTTTTGTCAGATTTTAAAAAATCAATTTTTTTTCTCCAAAAATCTAGGATATTTTTAGTACATCGCGGCTTATCGTTCGTCCTTCGCGGCGTTTCCCTTTCGATGTCAGTTTTTTGTTCCGCGACAAAGGGAAACAATGAACGTAACCGTGAACATTGCGAATATAGACCGGCTAAATTCTTCGCCCAGAGATCTGATGCCAATCTCGAAAAAAGTAAAAAATAAATTGCATTCTCGATAATCTGTCATAACATCAAAGAGAAATGTTGGGGCAAAAGTATAGAGCATTAAGCCTGAAGATAACACCCAATGACGTCCTAGAATATAGAGAACTGTAGTTCTAATTACAGGTCATTTTACCCCATAGGCACCACAGCTCGCTAATAAAATATAAAAAAAAAGAAATAGATATAGAAGTGAGGTTATCTACGAGTACACGTTCTACGACTTACGCCAAGCATATCCAAAATTAAATAAAGGTTGTGCCCAGTATGATACTTAAATTATTTATTTAAACTATTAATTTCCTTTTAGGTTTTTTGTAGAAAAAACCTTGTTAAAACATTGCTAGAATGTAGATAATAATATTCCCGATTTGTCCTCGACCATAGGTTAACTTTTATGAAAATAATTTACGTTTGTTACGTTAAAATTTGAATATCATGATCTAAATTTGGTAATTTCTCGAAAAAAAATTGGTTTGATTGGCTGTGCAATGAACTCTACGAATTTAATGTTCAAAAAGTCATAAGACAAACTGTGTATGTTTAAACAAGATTTAAAGCATTTTAAAAGTAACAAATCATGGTTTATTTTTTATTTACACATTGTTCTTTATTTTTATCTACAAAAAATAAATTTTTAATTCCTAAAAGTTATTATCGAGAAAATAATTTTATTGTTTGGTTTATATTCTTCCCAAACGAATTTACTGTTAATAAAAACGACTGTATTCCTATAGGTCTTTGTGCACACAGTTTTTTTTTTACTAGAAATTTGTGTTAATTCTTAATTTTTTATTAATTTATTAAAAAATATATTCTAAGTAAAGTTATTAAATAATAAAAACGTATTCTTCTACGTTTTTTTGTAACGCAACATAAATTAAGTGGAGTAAGTGACTTATAAACTCTTATTATTGTATTAAATGTAAGTAAGGTTGATATTTACCCTAACTTCTAACTGAACACTAATTTTAATAAGTTTAAAGCTTTATAGACCCTGTCATTAAAATTTTAGGACGGCAGTTAGCTGCAATTAAGATACTTTCGACCTAGTGATTTGGTAGTTAGCTTTTGTTATTAGGTAAATATTTACCTTTACAGAACGTAAAATTAATGAAAAAACGCTTAATAGATGCTGTTGTTCAGATTTTAGAACGGCATTTAGCTGCATGTAAGATAATTATATGGTAAATATGTGACTTGACAATGAGCTTTTAGCCATTAAACCTATTAACGACGAACAAATTATATAGACTGTATTTAAGGTTAATCTGTTTATTTAATACTAATTTATTATTAGCAAGATCTTAAGTTTTTTCTTTATTTTATAATTTTTGATTGTGAACCCTATGTATGACTAGATATTTCAAAGGAATTAAATTATAATAGCTAATTTTAAACCTTATACATCAATATTTTTAATGATCGTATTTTTTGATATATATAGCTTTAATTTATATGTACACAGATCCTCCTCGAATCATGTTACCCTGCCATTATTTTAAAATCCAAGTGAATTTTCTTAAAAAGTTTTAAAAATATACAATCTTGCTTAAGTTTTATTAGGAAACTATGAGAGAGCCACTATATTAGCTGTGATATGTTTAATTATGTACTCTGTAGGTCATATTTAATTAAAACTCTTATTCCACCGACTATAAAGTTAAACATAGACCTCGCATATGTACAGTTTAAGGGGGTTTTTTGGTTTACAAGTTTCAAGAAATTCGTTTTTTTTTTTTTAAATTGCACTTTTCAATACCTTATATTGTGGAGAATATTATGGGCGAAACCGTTTTGCCCGGAAATCATTTCTTATACGGAATACACGATCATCGGACCGGTTGTTCCGCGTCATCAAGCGCCTTATCCAAACTTTAAGGGCGATTTCCCAAAACTCACATTTTTTGTGCTGAATTGCTGGAAAATTAAACCAATTTCGATGCCGCTTTGCCATTTTGTAGAGAATTGAACTGGCTATGGTTGCAACCCCGAAAGTTAAAATCGTTTCAAAACTTTGGATTTTAATACCTTTAAATCCAAAAAATATCGATTTTTAAAACTTTTTTTCCAATGGCCGCCATTTTGTGAAAAATTGACGATTTAACTTTTCTGGGGCCTCGTCCATTGCTAAATCGAATTATAAAGTTTTGTTTCTCTTAGAACCGTTATGTACGTTTCCAATAATTCTTGATTTCTTAATGCAATAAAATTTAATCAACCCTCCAGTGGAAAACCAACCAATAAATAGTTCACAAATATCTATTGTGTAGGCATCACACCTTTTGAAAGGTACAGGTCCTGATTTACAATATTAATAGTTTAGGTTAGCTATTTTGGATGCTCAAAAACCTTTGAAAATACCTTGACAAATTCTAAACGACTAATGAAAGGACGAAAAGACTACTTTATATTCAACCCACCTGCAATTTCTATACCTAATAATTTACCAAAAAGTAGGTACAATAATAAAAAGAAAATTTTAAGTTCGGACCTACATGTGGGTACCCAAAGTATATTGAGTTTTACGACTAACAGTAGCAGGTAAAACGAAAAATCAACGATTTATTCTGGAATGTACTTTACCTGATCCCAAATGCTTCGTCTATCGAGCAGAACATGACCATTTTATTCAACGACGGAGTACCATTTTCGGGCGATTTTTTTTAATGTAGCTTAAAGGTGGAAGAATTAAAGGGTATAAGCATTGTTTTACTTATTGTTTGATTTCACCTTAAAAAAATGTTGAAGTAAAAATCGGAGCTGCAAACCAGAAAACTCACTTAAATAATGTAATGTTGGAAATGCTATAGGTGACTATTAGCACTCTCATTAGCAAGTTTTAAAATAGATTTAGCAGTCAAATTTACGGTTTTTAATTTTAGAAAATTATATTCCGCACATCTGTCGCAGATTTTAAAAAAAGTAAGTCGAAGGGTTTTTGGTTTAGTTGGACTGATCAGCGGTACATATCATAAAAAAAGATCATTTATTCCAGTATTAAAACTTATGTTGCTGTCAATATCGCTGAAACAATAATAAAGTGGTGATTTTATGATTTAATAAATAAAAAGCGCTTAAAAAATTTAAAAGGGGTGTATAATATCAGTGTGTTAATTATTTGCAATGTTAAAATATGTCCTTCATTGGAATTATAAGCGTCCCCAACCTTTTATATTTATATAGTATTAAGTTCATGCTTCTGCTAAGTACAAATAGATTTTAACACCTAAGTATATTTTAATGAAAATGATAGGGGAGAAATGCTTTTTAAATAAGCACTTTCTGTAAAAAACGTTTCTATATCAATATTTTTAACCCAAAACTACAAGTTATTTCATTTTTGTTCTAATGTATCAAGTACCAATTGTTTTGATGAAAGAATTAGTTTTTTTCTGCAAACCAAATTTTTTACCAATTTTATATCAATTAAATTTGAAAGTTATTCAAAATATTAAAATATCTTTTTTGGCCGATTTTTGGATATAACTTAGAACAAAGTACGAGTTACACCTCTTTAACCTCTTGTTTTGATTTAGTCATGGTCTAGCTCCAAGCCCTTATAGTAATAAAAAACGCACAAATAGTTTTATCCCTTTTTTAAAACTTTCTGTGTTGCTTTAAAAAAAAAGTTTTTTGTTTTCATGTTAAAATACCCATTACACAAGCTTTCTAAACCCAAAAATTTTCCTACTACCTATTGAATTCCCTATGTCTTTTAAAATTCTTTCATTATCGAAATCTCCCAATATTTTTATCCTTTTATGTTTTTGGTTTCAAGATTAAAGACCCCTGTTTTAATTCAGCAACCCATCTTCATACTATTCCAATTCCAATACTCTTTATATCAAACAATTTTAACAATCGAATTACTGCACGATATTTCATTTTTTTTATTAAAAAAAATACTGGTACACATCAACTTTGAACAGCCGTAAATATTCAAATTATTAAAGATCTACATAAAGGTTTACACGTGTTCATAAAAAGAAATTCAATTTAGAAAATAAAAAACCAATGGCGCCCTCTCTTAACGAAAGACAAAACTTATTAACAACCATTATGTTGTAAATTCAATCTTACTAACCTTTATGAAAATAAGAAATACAGGGTCGATTAATATAAACAAATATGCGAAATTCGACAATATTCTTATACAAATCTGAAATATTTAAATAACTCCAGAGATTTCCGAAAAAAGAATCAAATTTTACACAAATGTTTGTATAATTACATGGGTTTAATTAAAAAGTTTTTATTATTTTGTCTGCATGGTTTGAATATGCTTAAGCCTATTGAATCACCCTTTGGGTTTTTGGAAATTTCATTATAGAAACATTTTTAATAGTTCAGAGTACTAACAATTTATTAAAATTTAAGGTATACTACTCTTGGTCTGCTTAAAAGAACTGTATCATCAAGTTGTAACCCATTCATATCATTTTGGACATCTCATTAGTATGCTAAGAGTATATTTTTCTTTAGTTTGTTGACATTGTCAGCATTTGCTACATTATAATATAATAAATGCTACAATAATAAACTCGTAATAGAATTATTAAGTTTTAAGTCCTGTTATTATTTTTTAACCTTTTTAAATAGTCCTAGAACGATTAATTATAAAATTACTTCAAATTTAAAAGATTAAGAATAAAGAACTGATGCTGGCTGACAGAGATCAAGATGCTCATCGGTACTTACTTGCCAAATTGATCTTAAAAGCTATAATTTAGCTTTCTTGTTGCTTTTTGATAGTTCTAGTCGAGTCAACTATGTAAGTTGAAGTACCATTTGAGTACAAACATATTGGTTAAGCCAGTAAGGTCTTCTTAGTGCCCATAATTAGATTATTATATTTTTTCGTCCTCAGATTTATTACACCAGGGATGTTACGAATATTCGCATCCTCATCCGCAATTGGGGAACCGCATCAATTTGGACATCCGCATCTGCAATAAATCTATCGGTTTTATGCGGATCGGATGCCCACAAGTTGCTCTACAAGAAAGAAATTAGGTGGGGCTGGCGAGTGGCGCGTGCCGTCTACACGTGATCATTGAACAATAGGAGCGAAGATTCCGTTTGGTAACAAGTTCCGACTCCGACGCGTTTAATATTGTGTATTATTCGTTTACGGTAAATCAATCATTACATGTTTAGTTCCGTTTAACGTATGAACTCTATAAATATTTCGGTAATTAAGCGTTCCAAGCGAACAATTGTTTAGTAGCGCGGATTTAATTTACGAACCTCTGCGTAACATACTTGAACCCGAGATGGAGGCAATATTGCTTTTTATTAAAAATATGTATAATGCTTTACTTTTTAACTGCCACACTAAGTAATTAGATAGGTAATGAGTTTTTTAAATAATTACTTCTCTTCCTATTTTACTTCTGTACCTAAATTATCCGCATCCTCGGATGTGAAAAAATCTGCATCCGCAAAATCTCTAAAATAAGCACTTTTTCAATGTTTTGCTTTTCTTTAAATTTCATTGTTCTTCTTTGTTTAACAGTTTTATTTAAAATATTCTTTGTACAATATAAGGTAATTTTATTTCTGTTTATTTCTTTATCCAGCCAAAAGGGGTCCGCAAATCTGGGCGACTTGGCCTCGTCCTGGCTCTCGAAAGTTTATTTTATGTCATCATTTTAAGCATTTTTGTAAAATACTTCCTTTTTATTGCCGTAAAGTTTCCCATCGGTCGCGGAAGGGTGTAATACCCACTCACTTTAAACCTAACCTAAAGTTTCCCATGTTCTTCTAATTTTAGCAACAATTTAGTTGTAGTAGGAAATATTAAACTGATATACATTTGACGGGTCTGAATTAAACTTTAAACATGATTAGTAATAGAAGGTCATTGGCTAAAAATGAAACACGAAAGTAAAAACTTAATAAATTATTATTACTTTACAATTAATCAACAATAATTACAAATACTTTTTAGGCTTATAACCATCGATTCTATACCATTAGAGCATAACAATTTTTACATCTATATGTCTATTTTAAAAAAGTATATAAGTATATAAATTTTATCATCAGTGTGTACCAACTAAACTATTAAATCATTCCATCTGCACTATACAAAGCTGGTGAATCATGTTAAAGTTTAAATTCCATAATAGCAACGAACCATGGTTATAATCATTAAGTACAATGTGCGCCCTTTTTAGATGGCATACTAACTGAAAGGGTACAATATTTTCATTGACTTCTTATAAAATTCCTGTACAGATGCTTTTTTTTATTTTTAAGTCTATGATAAAACCTCAGGTCTAGTTACATTACACTACATGTCGGTTTTATATGTGTTCCCTAAAATTAAGTATTTTCCACATAAAATAATCTATGCCTTAAACTGACATTACAAACCAGTTCCAAATTTTTGAGTTTTAATCTGCTTTTTATGTCTATATTTTTCTTTTAAAAAACTCCAGCCAAGCACTTTTTACCCACCCCATTATTTAAAAGACATATTTCAGTGTTTTTTTTTTTTAACTAAATGCCATGTTTTTTTAATATCCAAAATAATTCTTACTGTAGGTACTATGAAACAAAATCGACATCTTTAACCTCTTGAAATTTTACCTAAATAAATTTGACTTTTTTAATAAATTTCATTGATTCGATCGAATCATTATAAAGGCCACTGGGCACGGGTGGATTAACGCAAGGGCTGTGTAGGCTGAAGCCTAAGGTGGCAAATATTATGGACGGCAAATTTACGATTAATTTTAAACAAAAAGTAACTGTTAATTTTAATGATATAATTATAATTTTGCAAAAAAAAAGGTTCAAAAAAATGTTAGTATATGGTTTTTCCTATAATTAAATAATACATAGTTCAAAAAAAGACCTATTTGTTTTACAATTTTAATTTATATTTTGATTTTATTTTATGAAATTAGTTTGTTTTAATAAATTGTTATTTAATTTTCTGTATGATTTATTTTGGTAAATTTGTTTATTAAATTTTTATAAGAATTTGTTGTGAAGTTTACATTCTTTTAATGCTAAATTTTAAGGCGGCAAAAATATATTGGCCTATTGGCGGAAAAAAGGAAAATCCGGCCCTGTCACTTTGACTAATTAAGCTTCTGCCTGTAAGTGCGCATTGTCGGAAAGAACAAAAATTTCTGCAAAGTTCAAAATATAGATTTTTATTATATGATTCTTGATTATCTCGAAAATAAGGCTCCGGGACTAATGTTAACTTTTGAAAAATTTTAGCACAAACATTTAACAGTAATAATTTTTGCTCATGTATTGTTTTTTGTGCCTTTAAATGAGTTCTTTTTCGGTGCTTTATTTTTAGTCCGAGAGCTGGTGAACAATTTTGAGTAGGGTTTTGAGGCACTTTAAAAATTTGTGTAGTTGTCCTTAAAGGACCCCTAAACATAAAAGTCAAGGTCTGACTGAAGGGTAGCGGCCCCTCCCAACCCTTGAATTTTTTTAATTCATGGGTTGGTCAGTTGTTAAAAAATTACAAATTTTATATTTAAAATTTGTTTAGTACCTTAAATATCACTAATGTAAAAAAGAGGTAAAATTTCAGAGGTTGTAGATGTTCGAAATATCATAAACCCTGTTGAGAAATTATATTTATACAAAAAAAAATATTCCAGGTTTACTAGAATATAATGTAGTAACTAGACAAGAAAAAAATGACTAAAGCCGTTTTTAAGTGGGTATCTCAAAAACGGAACTTTAAAAGTAATAATCCCCACCTTAAAACATAGTTATTACCATTGTCTAAAATATAAGCAGTCAAATCCAATAATAATATGTCCAATAAACATAATATCACAGAATGCTCTAACTTTGTAGTAAAAAAACCATAACCGATTCTTGCATCTTTTTAAAGCAACCCTATACACCAGGGTATTTTACTTAATTTTCTTATATTTTTACTTTTTATATTCTATTTTTTGCTTGTATTAGCATTTAAGAAACCCTTAATATTGGACTGGTTTTACGTTTTTTTCCAATAACTACCTAAAATAAGACTTTTAAAACATTTTTTTTTTCATATTTACTCCTAAATTTATTAAAGTAAATAATTTATATTATTAAAGCATATCAACTGTAATATTTTGATTGGAATACCATGTATACTTTTATTAAAATTGATTCAGCTCTTAATGAATGATCCGGGAGTTCGCTAAATTGATCTCCGGTTAAAAAATATTTTATAAGCACATTGTGCAAAACAAGAATATGTTTACTTTATTTTGTTTATAAAACAGTATTTAATTATTTGTAGAAAAACCGATGATAATGGATGGAAATTTATATCTTTGTATTTGGTGGCCTTGTAGGTTAATACGTAGAAATACCAACTGGTTATGGATTCTTCCGGTGTGAAGTTAGTTCGAATTTCACGGAATCTAGTAGTACGAGTAATTCAAAAAGAACGACATTAGAAGCTTTCGCCTTGTTAAAACACCGCTTCGCGTTAGATCAGCAAAGTTAGGCAACGTAGAACTGATCAGCAGTGTGATGGATGACTTTTGACAAACACCGCGTGTTGTTATTTGCTGGTTCACACTCTACGTTAAACTGTAGGTCCTGCCTTGATGTCTTTACCCATACGTTAATGGTGGGTAGTTCAGAGATAGCAGTTATTTATAAAACCTCCGTGGTGGCTCTGCTGCGTTGTCAAAAAGGTGCCGTTGACGAAAAATCTAAAAAATCGCCCACCCCCTCCCGGTATCTAATAGTTAGACTAAAATACCCTAAAGAGTTCTATCGATTTTATTTAAAGTATACATTTAAAATAACAAATGTTAATTTTAATATTTTTAAGAGATAATATGAAAAAAAAATTGATAACAAAAACTAAAATCTTTTATGTGAAATTATACCTCACACTGAACAAAATAATGCCTCCTATTATTAGGCCCATTTCTTTTGTCCAACCAGTTTATTTGCATTTTCATGTTTACCCTGTATGATATTTTACCTAAAATTTTCTACCTATTTCGGTAGATCAAAGTCTGGAATAACAAAATGGAATGCTCTATAAGATAACAAATAAATACAATACTGTTCTAAGGAACCCCTTATTATTATATAAATGCAACTTTTCAATCCTGCAAGCAAATGACTATTTTACATGTTAAAGTTTCATCAGTTTTAATCTTGATTAATATAAATTCTTATTATTTTTATTTTATCATTGATTTAAATAATTCAATAATACACTCACATTAAACTTGTCAATGTACAATTTATTGTATCCTTTTTGTATTTTAGTCCAGTAACTGAAGACCTGAAAGTACTGGACTTTAGTCCAGTACTTTCAGGTTTTAAGTACCCAAAGCTGTAAATATATCTGTACAGTTTTCATTTGTGGCGCAATTCTTAGGTCTTCGCGGATGCTTTCGAGCGAGAACAAGTTTATCACGATTCCGACGTGGGAACCCGCTGAAAATGGCCCGTCAAAGTCCCAAAAATAAGTTTCCCGCAAATATCTGCCAAAATATGCGAATTAGAGAATTTTTGTTCAGACAAAAAATGGAGATCGCCTTGAAATCTACAAAAACCATTTTTTCGCAACACCAATATTTTTTGCAAAAACGGCCGTCGAAAATCCATAACATTCCACACTGGATAGATGTGATAGTTTCTTACCGAATTTCTGGTCCACGGGTTTGGAAATGCATTGTTATCCGTCTATTAAACTTAATTAAAAAGAAAAAAGTACATTTAGAAACTAGACACTCTAAGCTTTGAAATGATGTGCATTGAAAAGCATTTCAATAGATGATGAGTTTGTGATTCGCGTTTATTCTACAGATTTTCTAGAACTCTTAAAATGCAGATGGGCAAAACAATTTTTTATCAAAACGCAAAAAGATGGTCAAGGAAATTTTCTGGGATCATTGAACACTTGCTAAGGTCTCATTATAAAAAAGACATGTTAATAACAAACCATTTCTTCAAAAAATATCAATAAATTAATGAGATACTCTCAAAATATTGTGAAAAAAACTTTAACCGCTTTTTTTAATATTCTAGAAAAATCAGAATAGACCCAAACTCATATGCAATGATAGGTACGGGTTTTCCCATTCCGATGAACTTTGAATGATTAAAAAATGTGCATTATTTCCCGAGTAATGAAACAATTTGTCCGCCCGCTTATAAGTGAATCCATGAAGATAGCGACATTCTAGTAGAGCGGCAGCTGAAATAAGGGGACTTTTGGGTCCCGTTATCTCGAAAGCTATCGATTTTTCGAGAAAAATTATAAGGACTATTTTTGTAGATTACAAGGCGATCTTCATTTTTTGTTAAAACTAAAATTCTCCAATTCGCATATTTGGGAAGATATTAGCAGAAAACCCATTTTTCGGGTCTTGTAGGGCCATTTGTAGCCCTTTCCCACCTGTTAATGTTGATAAACTTTTTTTCGCTCGAAAGCATCCCCGAACACCTAACAATTGCGCCACAAGGGAAAACCGTACAAATTTATTTACAGCTTTGTCCCTTCATTTACTGGACTATTTCTATATTTGTAGAAAATACTTATTATTTAATTATTTTTCATTAAGTTTGAAGCACGGTTGAAAAATTGACTTTATCTGTAGATAAAAATGGCGATAAAAATTACTATACATATATTAAATAGTTACTCATTCTGCACACGTCGGTTCACAATAAATCCTAAATATTACTATAATTACATTATAGGAAAGGTATCTTTTATTTACAAAAACATAACAATATAGTTACAACAGTGATACATTAAAAATACTACTATACGACTAGAACGTATGTACCTTTAAGGAAGAATGCTTTAGTTCTTATAACATAAGTACATTTGGAGAAAAAATAAATTAATTGGCGCACTAAAATGCTGGCATATTTTTGACTAGGTTTGTGTTCTTAAAACAAAAGTAGTAATGAATAAAAGATACAGGGTAACGTTTCAAAAATAAAAGTATTTAAAAAATTCGTTATTAGTCCATAAATTACGGGAGGCATTTTTTAGGATTATTTGAGCACCCCGCCCCCTCTAGTGAGATTTCGTAAGATCATATAACCCCAAATCTTACGTAAGTTTTTTTTTTAAATTTGTGTCATCGCGTTGGATTATAAAAAAAATACATGGACATAATTTGTTTCATTACTTTTATTTAAGACTAGCAATAATATAAGATTTATTCTAATTCAGTCGATAGAGACTCGTGTACAATTTCAACTTTAATTTCACGCAATTTTATACCGTTTTCTACTAGAAAAAAACACGTGATATTTGCTAAGACCCCCCCTTCCCCCAAGTGAGATTTAGAAAGATTTACTTTACCCCCTTCCCCCCTTGAACAACTCACGTAATTTAGGGACGCCCACTTATCTGCAATAAGAAAAGTATCATACTGTATTTACTGGTTGTCTAGGTAAGGAACGTGGTTTAAGAATAGGCCACCTTATTAAAAGCCCTAATTTTTTAAATTCTCTTGTCTGATACCCATGATTATTTAAAGAAGCCCGTGATAATTTTGTATATGATCAGATTATCTTTTACAACGATATGTTTAATAAATTGAAAGTTTTTCTTAAACTTTTAAAGTATTTTTGTTAAAAAAAAACAGTGGTTGCCAAATTTATAATTATCTTTAACTGGCCTGGAAAAAATAGGTTCTGTAGTTCATTGTTATAATGGAGTTTTTGTCTTACTAGATTATTATCTGGACAACAAATAAGATTTTCGTCTTAAGAATTTTAAATTGTATCCTAATATCTACTATCTAGTTTTTGAAATATTTTTAATATTTCCTTACCAAACTTTTAAATAAAATTTATATTGCTTTTTTGCTCTTACTAATTTTGAAGACTGTGCCATGTTTTCTTATCATTTCTGTGACCCTCTTAGCGCGATGGGTCGAAATTAGCAATTGTTAAAAGTTAACAACGGTTTAGAATGTTTAACAAAATGTCATATTTTGACAGGTTGTCTACTAAAATTATTGAATAACACTGTCAATGACGTTTTGTTAAACATTTTAAACCGTTGTTAACTTTTAACAATTGCTAAGTCCATTGCTAAATTTAACAACGCGATCATCACTCGGCCGATAGTGACAAAAACAAAAACCACAAACAATTTAATTAACCAGTAACCATAGGTACAAACGCAATTGATAAGTGAACAGACCTTTTCATCATTTGTTTTTGCGTACATAATTTTTAAATTAAAATGGCCCGATAATAAATAGTATCATGCAAGTTAGTAGATTATTTAATAATACATATTTTAGAATTAGCAACCCAGAGATGATTAAAACTAAATTCTGTTAAACAATAATTATAAAACTTGCTACTTATTGACTTGTTTAAACAATTTTATTTTTAGAAGTTTTTATATTACTAACAGAAACACATATCATTATATATTAGATATAATTATCCAGATGGTTAATATTTATTTAAATTTTACAAAATCAAGTTAAATTATCACTTTAAATGCCTTAGAGATCAAATTTATTAAGTCTATTTACATCCCTAAAAACCTATATTTTTTGCATTTACGCGTAAATTTTATGTTTGACGTTTATAGGATTAGATTAGATGATCTAAACCCATTACTAGTGAAGAATTTACAGAGTCGCGTATATCGACACTCTTGAGTGGTATACAGGATTAAAGAATTTATCTTTAACCTTTAAAGGTACATTGGGCATGAATAAGTTAAAATCAACAAAAATAAAATTTAAAAATATTTTTTAAATGGCGAAACGGTGAAAAACTAGTAGAAAATGGAGGCCTTATTTTACCGTGGTTTGGACATTACTTTGATTTTAAAGAAACGAGAAAGTTGCAATTTTTGTTGGGCATTTTTTATTTTCCAAAATTGCATCGCTTAGCATTGCCCTGTAGGTTGAAATCAAAGAAAATATAAAAATATAATTACATAAAAGGAAAATTTACCTTTAAGGTTCCCTCTATTTATCAGACCTAGAAAATGTTAGCCCTGTAGGTATACTGACTACTTTTATATTTAATTTTGTTTTAAATTTTACAGTAATTTTTTTAGTTTGCAACTTTCTGCAATCGTATATTTTATTACCTAATTTCCTAGATAAACTTTTTAACAATATGTTTTAAAAAACTGGCCCCAAACAGCTTTAACCAGAAACTGTATCAAGTTACTTTCAGAAAAACCCTGGAGTCTCCATTTCATATCATGTTAGTTTAAATTAAAATATTCGTTAACCTATTATTACTTAATAAAACCTACTTTTGTGATATAAAGTAGATATTTTTTAGCGCCATCGTACCGCTTTAAAATAAGTGGAGTAAGCAAATCTTTTATACTTTTTTAAGTTTTCTTTTTTGGTGGTCTCACATTTTCTGCGGGTTTAACATCTGATACAAAATTGTTGATTCTTACCGACCAAAAACTTATAAGTGACAAATAAAGGTAAACATCTAGTATTTTTCATCTTATTCCAAAAACATTTTGAAAATGTAATAGGCAAGTTTCACACAATCAAACTAATGAATTGAACCAACATATTTTAATAAACTATTATGTATATAATCGTAAACATTTTTTTGCAATTCTTTTTTATAATTAATAAAACAATTAGTAAAATTCCAAATTTTAAATACATTTTCTCTTAAAATACTTTTTGATTGGTCACGTCATCATCCCCAGTTCTGTTGCCAAATATATTAGTACTAATATACAGGGTGATTCCTAAGTTGACGCTTTTTTTAACTGTGTATAAAACTCGTTAAAATAGCAACCTTTTTTAATACATTTTTTCAAAAATCCAAAAATAACAAGGCTACATAAATTTATTTGAAAATGTGTCTAGTGTGGGCTTGGGCATAAAAAGATAGTTTATTTCTTATTAACGTTTGTTTTTTGCCTTGTGAATCACGCATTATAAATCAGTCGTTTGATTTTACCGGACAAGGTGAGGGTTCGATTTTAAATAATTGTTAAAACGCGGAAATGGCACTATACAAAAATAGTGAATACGTGAATATGTTGTTCATTTATGAAGAGAGTCGTTAATCTGCGGCCGCTGCTTCTAGATTGTACGCGCTACGGTTTCCCTTGCGGTCCCATCCTGGACCTCAGTTTTTATTAATTTATCGTTTGGATGTGGCTTAGAGAAAATTTGGCGAAATTTCATGTTTTTTTCAATCGTAGGAAAAGGGTTGCCAAAAGGGAGAAAAGGACCCAAGGAAATTTTTGAAACTTGGCAAAAAAAAGAACATGTTTTAATCCAATTTCAAGGAAAGATCCATCAACAAGGGGAACTCGAGTGATTTTCAAGTCAGATGGGTTTAAAAAAAACAATTTAACATTTCCTTATGTTTAAGTCAAAAAAAGTGTGTACAACATTGCAGGAAAATTACGTTCAACGTGTCCAAGCACTACAGCCCGAAGACTTCCTGGGCGGTGACAACTTATTTAAGACAAGGAAAAAAAAAGTGAATTTTGAAATATTTGTTTTTTTTTAGTCCAGTTAAAAAAATAATAAAATGTTCAACCCTATCTTGCCGGTTTTTTTTTTAGACTGTATTTGGACACGAAAATTGAAATTTCACGAATTTTTGCTCACATTTGTGATTTAACATTTTAAAAAATCGTTTTAAAGTGTTTTATATTTAAAAACATTTTTTTTTAAAAATGCACAAAAATGTTTGGGCATTCTTTGTCAGCTTATTGACTTTGAAAGGTGGCGGATATAAGCTTAATTTGCAGCAATTTGCAATTTAAAGCAATTTTAGAAATTGGGACCGAACTTTGCGTATTATTTTAAGACGGTATTATATGTATTTATATTTTTTGCCGTAGAATCCTGAAAAATACTTATAAGAAAATTATTTAAATTAAAACAAAAAAGATACATGAAATTTCTCTTTCTTCTACCAGATCGTATTGATTTCGTATTTATTTTAAGTAATAACATAAATATTTTAATTCATATGAGAAATTTGCGACTTTTACGAAAATTTACAAAAGTTAAAGTATATAAAAAACACAAATTCTGTAAAAGTCTAGCATTTATTACTACCCTTAATATTTATTGGTAAAGCTTAAACTTATTTAATATTAACAAAATAATTTTAATAAAATGAGACGTTTTCCAAAACGAACTAATCAAAAAGGTGTCCCATTAAAAAATGTCCATTTTAAGTTGTATCTCTTTTGTTAAAAATTTAAATTCATTTTCTTCAGAATTCTACGGAAAAAATACATAAGATGACTATTTTACACTTTAGACCTCGATGCACTAAACTTTCACTGTTTGAAATGTTCTTACATTCTTATTTATTCTATACGAACTCGGCATTCCTCCATGATTTAGTAGTACAAACTCCAGGTCCTCGCCACCAATCGTTAACATCTTCATAATGTCTATTAATGGGAGGTGCGTGCAACATTGCGCATAGCCTACACCAGAAATAAGTGTTTATAAATTCACCCGTGCCTTTCCATTTAAAGTAGGAATTATAGAGAGCGTTGTCACTGTCTAGGCGTTTTAGGTAAGTTGCAAGCTCCTCGGGACTAGCGAATTCGTCTACGTGGATATAGGAACCTAAATATACAAGACAGCTTTTAATAATCATGAATAAAAATTGTTCATAAAGTAAGTGCATACCCTTGAAAAATATAAGGTAAGGTTTAAAATAATACTACAAGTGAAGAAATCATGGATGTTAGGTTTGGAAAGCTTCGCTATTAGAGAGCAATATTATTTTCTGAACTGTACTTCTTCAAAATATTGCATATTTCTGTCACAATATATGTACACTCGGTTGCAGATAAAAGGCGTACAAAGAAAAAGCAAATATGTCTTTTTTTTCTTAATGTATAAATTAGTTATAACAGGTTCGCGATTTGTTAATTAAACGAAAAACAGAAATTAAAAACTAATATTTAATGGACAGCTCCATTTTTTCGATAACCATTTGCATCGACGTGGCATTGAATGCGCTAAATTTCGATAGAATTTTTCATCGATACCAACCAGATCCCACGCATTAAAGACAGCGGTTAAGAGTTCATCCGCATTTTGGGGCCTCCAATTATGTTGGTATATTATCTGGACCAATTGTCCCCAAAGATTTTCAATGGGGTTCAGGTCGGGACTGTTCGCTGGCCAGGGTAGCACTTCGATGTTTTGGTCGTGGAACCAGCGCCGCACGGCCTAAGCGGTATGAATTGGACAATTGTCCTGTTGGTAAATTATTTCATTATTTGGATATAAAATCTCGACTGATGTGCCACAACCCCCTCTAGAATATCCGAGTATCCTATTGCCGTAAATCGTCCTTTAACTTGCCAGCAAACACCCAAGCCTCTAGCGGACCTCCAACCACAAATGCTTACTTAGAATTGACCTGCTCTGTTCACCTGCTGGATATATCTCTCATCAAACCAAGTTCGAGGTGGCCGATAAACCTTTAGTTTACGGCAATCTAAGGACAATTTAAATATCTTCTCGTCGGTAAAAATACCCTTTTCCAATATTCTTCATCCTCCTTAACATAATTGAGGGCAAAAATCACTCGGGCCTGTTTTTGTTCATCTGTCAATAAGGACCTTTTTGCTGCAATCCGGCATTTCAATTCAGAGTTTTTCAATCGTCTGCATGCCGTAAAGTGTGTACCCGGAAAACAGGTTGTGTTTATGGCTTCGACTTTTGTAGAAAATGGGTTTTCTCGTAAATGATCTTTGAGTTGCTCATTTTGTAAACCGGTACCGCGGTTTCGTCCTAAGGACCGATATTCTTGCCATAGTTTTCTAATTTTGCCAACAGTTGACTTATTTATATTAAAATGGTCGTCGACTCTTTTTGCTGACCATGTATATTCTAGTCGAGTAATTATTTGTGTTTTTGTAAATACCGAAAGTTTCTGAGACATTTTTAAAAAATTATTTTGAATATACGCCAAATAATTATTGATATTAATCAACAATGCATTGTGGCATGGCAGGTATATGACGGGTGTACATGACAGGTATATAAAACGTACAACTAACACTGCAACCGAGTGTACAGAAAGACCAGAGACATAAAAATTACACAAACAATACAATTCTTATAAACATCATAGGGGCTAAATATAAAATGTTTTTTGTGAATCATCTTTTAAA
Source organism: Listronotus oregonensis (assembly GCA_019359885.1). NCBI lineage: Eukaryota > Metazoa > Arthropoda > Insecta > Coleoptera > Curculionidae > Listronotus > Listronotus oregonensis. The sequence goes on from JAHBCN010001991.1 coordinate 20,185, forward strand.
AACAATACTAGGGTTTTAGCAGTTTTAGCTTAGTGAATATGACTCGTATTATTAAGATTTGGTTAACTGTTGCCCAGGTGCTTAAATTAAAAATGTAGGATCCTAGGTCAACTTAAAAGACAATAGATGGGTAGATGAAAATAGTACTTTTTTTCAAAATAAATTAAAGTATGATCTACGTTTTGTTAAATTCAGTATCTATGACATTAACTTTTATACAAATTGTTCATTAATTTGTATCTTAGTTCTTGATTTATGTTATAAATATTTAAGTTTATTTTAATTCTTTAAGACAATATAAATACAAAAATTTATTTTCTGTTTAGTATAAACATTTCCTCAGACTTGTTTTACTCACGTTACTTATAAGTCTACACGTAAGGTAAACGAATCTCGTGTGGGGAAAAAGTCATAATGAGGGAGTATGCATAATTTTAATTTCACATTTTTTTAAAATAATATTTAAAAGAAATATGTTATGTCTATAAAAAAATCTCTAAAATTCAAACATTACTAATGACTTGACTTTTATGAACTTGTATCTCATTTATTAAATTTATATTTATAGAATTAAGTATATCCCACATACCTTCTGGTGCACTTTTCTGATAATCCTCTGGTCGAGCACCCATAACAATAGGAAGCACGTTTTGTCCTAATCCATTTACAAACAATTTTTCGGTGATGTAATCCCTACAGTTTGAATTTTCAAACGCTAAATAAAACTTATAATCGGTCTCTAATAAATTAAAACATTTTTTATCATCTGAACGGGGACATTTCAAGGAGCCACATGCTCCGTAAATGTCTACTTCTATATGTTTTCCTAGTTCTCGGGCATATTGCAACCTATTATTGCGAGCCCCACAGTTCGATACGAACCAAGCTACCTTTTTGGTTTTGTTAGCTGCGTAGTCCCTCTGTTGAACCCGTTGTTTAACCTAAAGCAAATACAAGAATTAATTCAAATACATAATAATACTTTTTTTTATTTCAACGCAAAAGAATAAATCTTTTCAAGCTAAAGTTAAAACTGTTGCTTATACCGGGTGGTGCGTCGCCGAGCGGAACATAGGAAATCCCATGGAAATTTTAAGGGGGTTAATTATTGGCTCTCCTGTACATTTTACAGAAAAAATGTAAAATAACTTTTTGAAGAGACCAATATGACAAACCCTCGTGCCAAGTTTCAAAAAATTTTAATAAGCGAGTCTTGAGTTATTCAATTAAATGTAATTGCAAAATTACCAATTTTTCGATTCGGGTAAAACCAAACAGACACCAGCCACCAGCAAACAATTTGTTATAAGGCTTTGTCAAATCTGACGTACAGCCGAATACAAGGAATGTTTTTTTTCGTTTCATCAATCTCACAACCATTACATTTAATGTAACAATTAAGTTTACCTAATAACAATTATTACTATCGATCATTAAAAAAATAATTTTATCATACTAGAATTTAATTAAACCAATCTGAAATATTTTCAATTTATTTTCCCATCAAGTCTATCTGATCCATTTCAACCATTAAACGTATTGTCAGTTAATTCGAGTCCAAAGCCATTGCCATAAATAATTGTAAATGTTTAACTTAGAAGATCGAAAATAAATCCGAAAAAAGAGAGAACCGAACTGAATATTTTACTAGGTGTGGAAAAATAAAATGAAATAAAATACAATAACATTTTAAAAAATAATATAGAATTACATAAAAACATTAATTAATCAAATGTTCAAACAACCTCCCATTAACAGCTAAAGAATATCCCAACCGATCATAAAATTCATTTCTAAAGTTGCTAAGTTGATATTGCGAAATTTTATTACATTCTAACAAAATAGCGTTTTGTAACTGGTTAAGATTCTCAAATTTTACACTTTTATAAACGACACTTTTTAAGTGACCCCACAGAAAGAAGTCATTCGGTGAAAGATCAGGTGACCTGGCTGGCCAAAGTATCCGATACCGAGGACCAATAATATTGCCGTTAAAAGCATTTTCCAGGTACTCTCTAACCATACGGGCATTATGGGAGCGGGGCAACCATCCATTTGGTACCAGATCATTTGATTTTCCCGAACAACTTCTTGGAAGGCGGGTCCAATTTGATTTTGAAATAAGTCCAAATAGGTTTCTGCTGTCAGGTTATAGTCTATAAAAAAGGGTCCGATGATATGGTGTCTGATAATTCCCACGAATACATTTGTTTTTTGGGGAGATTGTGTCCGAGTATAAACAAAGTGATGTTCATTTTCTTGGCTCCAATTCCAGCAATTCTGAACATTTGGTTCATTGTTGAGGGTGAATGTACATTCATCGGTAAAAAATATTTCTTAAAAAATTCCTATCGTTATTTGCTCTTTCCATCATTTCAAAATAAAATGCCATTCTTCGCTTTTCATCTTCTTCCTGCAGCTCTTGATGTTTTTCGAATTTATGGCTCCAATTTCGAATTCTGAACATTTGGTTATTGTTGAGGTGAATGTACATTCATCGGTAAAAAAAATATTTTTAAAAAATCCTATCGTTATTTGCTCTTTCCATCATTTCAAAATAAAAAGTCATTATTCGCTTTTCAATTCTTCCTGCAGCTCTTGATGTTTTTCGAATTTATACAAATAATATTTGTTTTTCAAAAGTTGCGATACCGTTAGATATAATGTTTATTTATTCTTGCCCAAGAACCCTCGTATAATATTTTATTTATTTAAGAAATACTAAAAAATTTCGTTTTTTTAAGAAGACATTAAAAACGCCCTGGGTGTGTATACAATGATTCCATTACAAGAATACAATTTATATTTACTTGATCTGCTTTTTTAAGAACAAAGGTCATCATAAAGTATGTTGTCAGAAAGATAATTTTTATGTAAAAGTTCGTTAAATAAACAATGGTGTTAAACATTCACCACCTCAGTTAAATCCTGTTAAAAAGTTCTTTTAAATATGAGATATTTCGTCATTTTGATAAAATATCAATGGCAAATAATAATAAAAATACTATGTAAAATGAATAATTACCTGTGGATCATAGTAAACCCAACGTTCATAAGGTGCAACAAGATCACTATCTCTCCGGTAAGTTGCAGTCCAATTAATTGAATCTGGAACCTTTACACTTTGCGTGTGATATGGGCACTCCAAATGGTACAATATCCATACCTATAAATTTTAAAAAACTAATTTATTATGAAATGAACATGGACCTAAAAACTTTTAAAAAATTATAAAGAAAAACTTCTGCGGCACAGGGTCTGTTAAGCCGCGTTTACACCAAAGTCTTCCACTAAGTTTTCCACAAGTTGCGGCAATTTGTTGCTTTTTCTGCAAAATAAAGCATTTTTTTTCTGTCTTCCACTTGTGAAGAGACAAATCTTTCACTAAATTTTGGTTTCCCGCGGAGTGTCGGTAAAGATCAAAGAAAGTTGACAACTAAAAATGGAAGATTTGTTGCTGCGCGCTTTGCGCAAGCAACTTGTAGAAAACTAGTGGAGAAGTGGAGAACTACTGCCTAAACCTTTCGCGCCAATTTTTAGTTTTCTACAAACAATCTTTTGTCAACTTTTAGTCGTCAATTTTGGTGTAAACGCGCCTTTACTATTTATTCTATTTTAGTCATACTTGTTTCATAGGCCTATCTACTCCAGGAAAAGCAACGTGATCTTTAAACAAAATCGCATCGGCGTCAGCTGCTCTATTTCTCTCTCCCGTCAAACTACACCTGTTTACTGGACATTCATGAAACGCTCCTGATCCTTGTTTCTGACCCCAAGAAGCTAAGCTGTTATAGAGAAGGATTACTTTTTCGGGAGTGTCATATCCTGAAACAAAAAAAAATGTACTGGTAAGTATTTTAACAAAGGGCATGTAGGACACAAAGGAAAATTTTCACAATATATATTTGGAAATATTTTCGGAAATATATCAGAAAGCATTGGAATTATTAGTTATAGTTATATATGAAAATATTGGAAATATAAAAACAAAAACTAAACATTCAATAAAGGTAATACCATAAGTGCTCAGATTTGACCGGATATTTTTTGCTTGGTTTCGACTAGTAATTGCTCTTGGACATTTAACGAAACAACTACATTCGCCCTCATGATTTTTAAAACATGTTGACTTAAATTTCCAAAAGCAACTAGTCAAAACCAGGCAAAAAATATCCGGCTCAAAATTTGACCACGAATGGTATTTGGTGAGACAATTACGCGAATGAAACAAACTTAAAATCTAATAATAATTAATCAACAATATAAAATATAGACGTTACTGAGGTAACGATTGACGACACGATTAACAGATCCGTAAAATTATTGATTTTTTTAACCAGTTGCATTTTTTTTCCTTTATCCACTAGCAAATTTCGATTTTTGTTATTTCAAATGGTGTTATTAATATATAAGTGGAAATTGTCATCCAAAAATTAGAACGCAAAATAAATTAAAATAAATAAAATTTAAAGTGTTAAAAATAGAAAAAAACAGTGAGATTCCTAAAAAAAGTAATTACTCACGACCACGAGACATAAGTTGAGCAACTTAATCAAGAGGCATATTTTCATCGATGTCATTAACACCTTTAATATTGCATCCAGCAGCATAGATGCTTCCGGAGAGTGCAATTCAACTTTTTCTAATGCAAGTAATAGCCAACCTCGGTGATTCTCGAGTTCGAGACTTAATATTCGAGGAAATATATACAAACCTTTGTTCTAGATGCTATCTTATTTTTTTAAATATTTATAAAAATTTTAATATTTCCATTTTGATGAAAATATTTCCATTTTTTTAAATTAATTGGATGGTAATTTTCTAGGATAAGAAATTATTTATAGTGAGTAATATGAGCATCGGTTTTCAACCGATGTTGTTTTTGCCATCTTTTTGGGTTGTGTATTCGCTCTAATATTGTTTTCTGATAGAATGAAATAAAAGGTAATTTCTATTATTAAAAAGTGGCATGTCTCTGCTCCTACAGCTTTAAAACTTTAGGCTTCTTTCATCTTGTTACATGTATAATTCACTACTTATCTTTTTTTTCTCTCTGTAAAGCCAGAAAATGTATGGGAGCAATAATTTGTAATAGACCAGTTTATTCAACATATAACTTAGGATTTTTCTTTTAAAAAACTGTTGATCTAGGAGCCTTAAAATTTTGTAGATAAGTGTTTTAGATCGATATCGTTAGGCTGTAGCCTTTTCTGCTAAATATGTTTCACAAATGAGCGCTACTTAGAAAACAAATAAGTATATTAATTTAGAAATAAAATTGTACTTTGATTCTTACAATAAGATTTAGTAAAAATTGATATTGATAAATTATGTTATTTCGAAAGGTGTTCGAAATTTTTTTTTTTTTTTTTCCCCAACTTCTTTGGGAAACCCAAACCCCAAAGCATCTATTGAGTTGGATGCAAAGGGGTTTTAAAACTGGTGGGTAAAAAACCAGGACAACGACAGGAAAGCAGTTCTTAAGATTCGGTCAAATTTTATCGGACCCATTGAACAGTGTAAGGTCTAAGGATAACTGTAGGTCAACTAACAATATTGTATTTTAACAATTCCTGGAAAGAATAAATCTAGTGGAGGATAGCCCGTGGGTTCTGCCAAAGGGTGAAAAAAAACCCGTAAAGTGTGGTGCCAATTGCAAAACTTGTAGGCTTGGTTTACTAGGCTTGGTGAGGGAAAAACCAAAAAAAGGAAAAAATATATGGGTGGAGTGTCAAGACTTTGTAGTCTAGTTAAAAAAGGGGCCTGGGGCAATACTCTAAAGAATATAAAAAAACCACTATAAATCTGGTTGATTGGGGTTTTTCCCCTCTGCTCAAATAATAATCTAATCTTTTTCTTTGAAAGTGTTAGAAAAAGGGGGGTTTTTTAATAAAAAAAATTTGGGGACTTCCATTGTCTTTATTTGTTAACTGTTACACAACGTTTGGGTTTAAATTTTTAAAAGTATCTCCAACCGTTTTCAAGTGATAACAGTTATCACTTGAAAAAAGGTTGGAATCATCACTAACCGAAACGTTGTGTAACAGTTAACAAATAAAAAATGGAAGTCAAGATTTTAGTGTTATTAAAAAAAATCTAATCTATTTTATTCATATTGTTTTTAAGTGTGCATCTAATTCAATTTTTTTATTTATTTTAAAAAAAAATTTAAAAATTTCCCCTTTTTTCTATGCTGTCCTTGTTTAAAAAATTTTTTTAAAAATAAAAAAAAAGAGATAATCTTGTCATAGCACCTTTATGATACTTAGAACATTATGCGATTGCATCTATTTTATTAATGTTGCAAAAGAAACAAGTTTAAAATTTTCTATTTAAAAAGTAATTTTCAAGTCTATTTTTATCTTATTTTATGTAAAAAAATTTGCTCTAATTTTAAGATTGTAATTTAAACCTTTATTTTAAAATAACTACACTACATTAATATATACCTAAAATAAATGTTAAATGCAAAAAGTAAAACAAGAAAAAACTAAGCTTTGTGAGTCAGATTCTTTAAACAGATAAAAGGTAAAGAACTAAGAGAAAACTTGGATCAATAATTTTATCTTTCTGGGTTCTTATCGAAAAAAATATTGTCCAAATACCGCGGTGCGGTGTTTCTTTTAGACAAATTACGACCGAACTGTGCCAGCTTATATCTGGAAAATTTCCGCCAAGAAAATGTAAATATTGATAAAACCTGGATTTCTTTGTCTCATTTTTTGGTATTTATTGTGATAAATGAGCGTTGGGTTTTTTTTTTTTTAAAAAAAAATTTTAAAACCCCTTTTTTTTAAAATACATTATTTATGGATTTTAATAAATATAAGAAATGAATTGATACAGAGTTTTTTAGCTGTAGCAAGTGCACAGTAAATAACAGGGAGAAAGAGCGTCTTCTTATAGAATATTATTCAAAGGTGAACTTCTATCAGTCTCCTTCTTGTGTACAGATATATGTATAAGGTCAATTTTTAAAAAAAACATGGAAGTTTGTCTTTAATCAATATTTAAATGAATGGTTTTTTTATACAACGTTTTATTCATATAATAATTTAAATTAATTTATTTTAAGAAGACACATTGATTTTAAAACTTAAATATAAAGAGTTGACAGTCATATACTAATAAATTGTAAATTCTATTTTTAGATATTATTTTTTTTTAAAAAGGGGTTTTTTAAAAATTTTTTAAAAAAATAATATTTTAATAGTAAAATTTTTAAAATTAAAAAAAGGGGGAAAGATATATATATATATATATATATATATATATATATATATATATATAAAAAATATATATATATATATATATATATATATATATATATATATATATATATATATATATAAAAAACAGGGGGGGAGAAGCCGACTGACGGGGAAAAGGAAAAAAAATATCGAAACCAGAGGGGGTATGCATTTTTTTTTTAAAATTATTAAAAAAAGGATTGGTGGCCTGGTTTTAGAAAGGGGAAACCCCTTTTTGTTTTGTCAAGCTTTCGAGAGTTTATTTTTTTTTCTCCCTTCCTCAGGACTAACTAAAAATAAATTTTTTTTAAAATTTAAAAAAAACCCAAAAAAAAAACCCTTTAAAAAAATTTTTTAACTCACCAAAGTGGGTTGCTATGTGGAAACAAGCAATATCCATGGGATAATCAAGATTCAATCTCCATATGTATTTTAAAAAAATACATTTTTAAAGGGGAAAAAAAATTTTTTTTTAAAAAATTAAAAGAAAACCCGGGGAAAAAGAGAACACGCGGAAAAGCGGGGTTTAAAAAATTCTGACAGACGTGATCGAATGTAAAAAACTATCTGAATGGATCACCGACATTCGTTACTCGAAAACTTCAATTAGAGAGGGATGCGAGATTAATGACATGGGGAACTATCTTTTTTTTCAGCGCAGGGTCTATATAATAATCTAGGAACTGTTCCACAGTAAAACCCGACTGAGAAATTTATTTATGCTCTTTTTTTAATTTTTTTAATTTTTTTAAAAAATTAGTATTAAAAAAAAAAGCCAAGACACGTGGAAAACGGTGAAACACCCACTTCCTGTCATTTTTTTTTGTTCGTGGTTTGAATTTCTTTTTTTTTTAAAACTTTAATTTTAGAAGAAAATAGGTATGAAAATGACTACAAAAAAAAAAAACAAGAGGGGAAAAAACCGCCCCCAAACGTCAAGGGGAAAAAAAATTATAGAAAATTTTTTTAAAAAATTATTCGTCAGGGGTGGACAGTCAATTGCTACAATTTTTTTTTTTCTAACCGTAATAGATAACTGTAAACCGTGCTAAGATCTTAGATGTCACTTTTCTTTTTTTAGAACGTTGGGTTCCAGATTTATATGGACCATTTTTGGGGGAAAAATCTTTTTTTGATATGAATTGACATTTTTTTAAGATCTCAAGATCCCAGTCAATTTTTGGGGGTCCCCCCCAAACCCAAAACATGTTCCGCTAAAGCCCCCAATGAACTGTAAAAACTTTATTTTTAGTTAGTCCTGAGGAAGGGGGGAAAAAAATAAACCCCGAAAGCTTTACAAAAAAGAAAAGGGTTTCATTACTAAATCCAGGCCAAATCCTTTTTTCAATAATTTAAAAAAACTGCATACCCACTACTCTGGTTTCGATATATATATATATATATATATATATATATATATATATATATATATATATATATATATATATATATATATATATATATATATATATATATATATATATATATATATATATATATATATATATATATATATATATATATATATATATATATATATATATATATATATATATATATATATATATATATATATATATATATATATATATATATATATATATATATATATATATATATATATATATATATATAGCCATCGTATCAGTTTTAGGACTTTAGTCTTTACATTTAAGAAAAACTAAAAAAAAACGACACGGTCCATAAACAAATGTAATATTAACAAAAAAATTCAGTCCAAAATAGGAGAAAAATATTTTTTTTTATTAATGTGATTTTTTATATAATAAATCATTTATTTTATTCCTTTGAATCCCACCATTTTTTAATGGGTCTGTGTAATTAAATATACTAGATTGAAATTTTAAATACAGCTCGTCATATCATTGGTAATGGCTTAAGTGAACGTATTAAGGCTAAACATGCAAACTGTAAAACCTGTAAGTTCAATTAATAAAAAGTTATGGTTTTTAAAATCCAAGCGAACTCTGAGGCTTTATCCTAAAATCACTTATTAAATATAAAAGGCAAAAACACATTACTCACTTTTAAAACTTTGAATAAAGTAAGTGTTAACATGAAAAATAATCCAAAGTTTTGTCACTTGAGAATGATAAATGCTTTCTTCAGTAAAAAGGGGCGCAAGACGAAAATTAATCTTTTATTAGCTTCTACAAAAGTATGACATGGCACTTAACAAAGAAAACTTGTAATCTCAGTTAAATTTTAATAGATTTTTTATTAGATAAAGATTTGTTAAAACGCTTCCTTTGCAGCAGGGAATAGTGGTGTTTATTTTTAAATTCTTACTTTTTTTAAAAATATAGGTTTGTAGTTAAGTTGTTTTCCTAAAGCGTTATCTAAGCGTTTTTTCAGGAAAACACTGAGTTTAAAAATAATTTGTACAGGGTCATTCAACGAGTAATGGACAGTGCCATATTTGTGTGCTTCTTAAATTAACCATCTTGTGTATTTGTTTGATAGAATTTTGAAGAGCTTTTAAGAAAATTATTTGAACTAAAACTTATAATACAAAAATAACCGTTTTTTAATGGGACACTTTTTTATTATTACTTTATTTTCAAGAGCGCCTCAGTTCTTTCGATACCCTTCAAGATAAAGGATTTATTTTTAGTAACCATAGAATTAATTTAAGTTTATAGGACATTGGCAATTTGAATTAGAAAATATATAATACATGTTAATAAATGAAATACATTAATAATTTAATTTTTAGCTACTTAATATATGAAATCCATTTTATTAAAACGTATCAAAAGAATGGGACGCTTTTAAAAATGAACCAATAAATAAGGTTTCCAAATAAGAAAATGTTAATTTTATGTCGTATATGTTTTGTTTTAATTTAAATTATTTTCTTTAAGTTTTTGCAGAAAAAATATACAAGATGGCTATTCAACATTTTTTTAAATACAAGGAAGCCACTAATTTGACCCTATTCAGTGAATTACCTTGTACTTTTTTCTTGTACTAAAAACAGTGCTATATGTGTGCTATGGTATTTTTCCTATGTTCTGGATTTAAAAAATAGATTAAAATAAAATAGCAAATAAAATTTATATTTTCTTATCTACCTGTAAGAGTTTGAAAATAGTTTCCTTTTTTTGTCCCTAACTGATTAATTCTGCGTTTGTATCAACTGTTTAAAATGATTTTTTTTCAAACGTCTGTAAATCCATCATTACTTGACTGTGTAGGCGACCGCAAAAGTTTCATTTTTCCTTGTTGGAGCCTTACTTTTCACTTTCCCGCCGGGGAAGAAAATGTTATCATAGCAACATAAATACAAACAAACAACAAAAGATTCGACAACTCAATATTTATTAAACTAAAATTTTTATTTATTACTTAATTAAATATTAAATTTACTTACTCAATAAAGCTTATCAATGCAGAATTAAAACGCAATCGGAGACGCAATTTAAAAAAATAATTATTGCTGACAGTGTCCACTCACAGCTTTATGTTAAATTAATATAGCAACTATTACGACACCGGTCTAAGCCGCCTTGCGAACCCACTTATCTTTAATAAATTAGTACAATTAAAAGGAGATGTTTTTGCATTAATTTTTCGACGTTTGAAAAAAACAGCATATTGTATTTGGAGAAAAAGTTACTTTTCATGGCTTGCTCTCTATTATAAGCCCCACTCCGTTCGGCTGATAAACACGAGTGCGCCATGAAAAGTATTACTTTTCCTCCATATAAAATAATATACTATTTTCTAATATAACACATAGCATTCTTGACTCCATTCAAGAAAGAGCTGTTCGTCTTATTAATAATCCCACACTTATAGAAAAGTTTCCTTCCGTTGCCCACCGACGGGCTGTAAGGGATCTGCCCCTCTTGTATAGGTATTTTCACGGCTTATTACTTTTCCTGCATATAAAATAATATACTATTTTCTAATATTTATACGGAAACGGGTCATACTTGGTGGTTTTTTGTTGCCTTCTAGGCAAAAGTGTCAATCTCTAGTTTTGAAGGAGGAGTTGCCAAGAATTAAACATTAATTGTCGCTCACGGACTTCTGAATTAAAGTTCGTCACTGAAGTGTAACATTATTTCAATATAAATTACACATTTAAGATAAAGTTAGGGTGTTTTGTCTTTAACATACTCTATATTCTTTTCAGGTAATATTTGTACAAAGAAAAACGAATATAAATTGTTTTGGATACTCTCCAACTTTCAACTATGCGCAAACAATAAAGTTTTGGAAATTAACTACTCCGTTGGGAATAACATGCAAAATTTACCTGTATAATATAAAACAATAAAAAGTGTTTGAACTGTGAGCCATTAGGGCAAATCGATAAATTTTATTTTCGTGTCGGTTTGACAAAAACATGAAACGTAAAAATTGGAGCAAACGCTATATTTTATGTAATTAAGTGGTACAGTTTATTACCCGAGAACGCAGTTTTTAAAATTTAGGTATTAGACATTGAAGAATAAATAAAAAATAATTTTTAACCGGTTAATTTAATATATTAATAAAGCAGAAAGTAAGGCTGGTTTATGCAGACAACTTTAAATCCGATATAACTTTTATTTAAATTTATTTTAACATTAAGAATTTTTAGACCATTTATAGAGAATATTTACATTTACCTTACGCAAGCGCAGAAATGCGAAAATTTCGTTGGGTTGGTATTAATTATTAAAACATTTTTTCTTCTTAAATAAAAGTTAAAGTTTTCTTAAAGTGTGTATAAACGCGCCTATATATTGGTGTGCAATGATCTCACACTAAAGTTAAATTAAAGTTAAATTAAATTTAAAGTTGTCTGCATAAACCAGCCTGTACATTCATTTATTAAATAAATAATATTTTATAATTATTTCCGACGAAACCTGACATTTGCGATGCAACAAAAGTAGATGGAATAAAGCAACGTTGGTTTCCTAAGACCTATGAAGGTTCGTGTACAAAATTTGCACAGAAAAATGTGAAAGAAAATATGTGTTTTTAAGTTTTTTTGATCTTTGCTACTTAAGCTAGTAAAACCACACTTAAGTTTTGGATCTTTTTTAAGCTGATATATTACTATATTTTCTCCTTGCTTAAAAAAAACGTAGTTTATGCTTAGGCTAGCAGAATCAAACCAGTATTTTGGTAGACCAGACCTATTTGCTTTGCTGTACATTATTGTATGCTCCTAATTTACACCGAACAGAACAAGTTTATTTAAATAAGTAACCAAGAAAAACCAAAAAAAATTAAAAAAATGCGCATCGTGCTTCGATACATTATGAACAAATTAACTAAACGTCATTCATTTAATTATGAGTGATGAAAAATTTTAATAAATTTTAAAATTACCACTATTTTTGTTATTTTAAGCTTTTTAATAAGTTAGCTTTACTAATGTGCCTGTTTAGTGATTATTTTTTTTAACTTTGTGTTTCCACTAGGCTTGTATTCGGTGCTTAAAAGTAAAAAAAGAATTAAGAAAACCAAACAATATATTTACCCAAATTTAATATACCAATGGTTACAAAGATTTTTAGGGCTAAAAAACCGTATAAAATTGGTTTAAAAAAATAATATTACTAATAGCTATTAAGTTTGAATCAAATAATAAGTCATTAAATTATGGTTGTGGGCAGGTCTCTATGTTGAAAATCTTCTTGAGTCATAAAGGTACACTAACAAAATTTAATCAAATTTTGCATAAACATTGTTTAGGTTTAGAAGAAGGTTAACAAATTATGTTAATTATGGGCTTACGACAAAAAATGCTTGATTTGTTATATGTCTTAGTTTTCTAAACCTAATGCCATTATTCACGAATAACAGATATTTAATCTACTGTGGCTTTAATATACTGTACTACTCTGTATGCCTGACAGATGTCTCACATATTTGATAATTTAATATATGTGATGTTTTATACAGAGATGCCATTTTCAACTGGCAAAATATTTTTGATATGACAATGTGTGGGCACAGGCTATACGTGACAAATGTACGCCTTTTACTCTTAATGATATAGTCTTATGGAATATTATAACACTTTTTTTTATTTCCCGTCATACCATCTAATCCTGCGCATGTATGTAATTGTCTTATTTGCCGTGATTTAAATATTAATTTAATTTTTTATATATTTATAAAAATTTCACGTGAATGTAATATTCTTGGTACGAATTTATTAATCCACCCTCGTACAGGACAAAAAGATTTTACAATATTCTTTTATCTTTTCGGTTTTTGGTGTAAGGCTTTTCTAAAACATTGTAAGCCAACTCCTCTGATGATCCATTGTCTCTGCCTACTTATGTAAAAATAATTTTCAACACACAAAATGTTGCAGGTTTACGATAAGCTTTCGTTTTGTTTAAAAAAATGTATTAACTTACTTACAATTACTTTTTAGGATTTGTGCCTTAATTGGGTTTTTTATCTTTCCTATTATTCATTAATTAATTTGTTACTGCAGGCTTGCGTGATTAAAAACATATAAATTATAATAAAACTGACAGGAATGATATTTTCGTTAGGTAGTAGCTTTTTTTTAAGCCGCCCAAAAATTATAATTTTCGGGACGAACAGTTGTTATCGACTATGTGAAAATAAAAGAGGGGTAAAAGGATTTTTTAAATCTTGGGACAGTCCACGAAGGCTAAGGCCCAAGTACTAACGTATAGTATTTTTCACGATCTAAGAAAATGACCTGGCCCGAGACGGGATAATGACATGCAATAAAGCCATAAAAGTATTAGCCGTGACAGGGTCGTATTTATTTTATTGTTAGCGAATAAGAGATTATTATCTGAAAACTCGGTAAGAATTTCGGGTCATTCTTATTACTTGATAATTGCAATTTATACCTGATGGTATATATATATATATATATATATATATATATATATATATATATATATATATATATATATATATATATATATATATATATATATATATATATTAGTATAAAAGAAATCTTTATTTCTGAAATACTGTCAGTCATTAATTTCTGCGGTGATAGTGTGTTTGAAGATGTCCAGTGCAAAAGCCGTTCCAGGCAATTGCCGAAAATGTTTGCCTGTTGAAGCAAAAATAATTGTTAAATGTGTTTATTTAAAGTTAGTAGACGAGGCCACAAAAACATTTTTCATTAAACGAAACATCAACTTTAACCGGCGTTCCTCAAAGTACAGTGTGGAAAATTGTAAATAATACTGTTAAGCCTAGAAAAGTACGAAAAGACAGTGGTGCACCTAAATCTGTTGATTTATGCAATGAAGATTTAATGCGTCGGAAAATTTATCAGATGTACGAAGAGCAGAAAGTTCCCACATTATTATCGCTCTCAGCGGGGCTATTCGAGGATGATTGTGACATAAGTTGTTCTACTACAACTACTGGGGTTTTTATTTAATAAAATAGACAAGAGGCAAGTTATAATGGAATCACACCGCTTGCAACAACTTAGAATACAATATCTGGAAAAAATAACTAAGGCTAGATCGGAAATTCGAACGATAATATACCAAAATGAGACATGGTATGACACACATGACACACCAAGTAAAGGGTGGACTGATAAATCAAAAAAATGTCACACTAACGCTCCGTCAAATAAAGGTAAAAGAATAACAATTCTTCATGCGGGGTCAGAGGACGGCTAGGTACCTAACTGTTTATTTTTGGCAGCCAAAAACATTTCGGATTCCAGCTTAGATTACCACTGCGATACAACTGCTAAAGTTTTTGAGGACTGGTTTCAAAACAAATTATTACCGAATATACCACCAAAAAGCAGTATTGTGATGGATAATGCATCCTACCATACAGAAAAAAGGAAATACAAGACTTTTTGTCTGACGTGACATATATTTCCATGAGAGTTATAATGTTAAGCAATTGTTAGAGGTTTTAAAATGTTACAATTTCAAAAAAGAATACGTTTGCGATAAAATTGCAGAGGTAGCAGGTCACGAAATAATTCGGCTTCCGCCATATGACTGCATTTTCAATCCGATCGAGTTGATATGGCAAAAACTTAAGTCTAATATATGCGCGCACAATAATACATCAACTTTAAATCCTAGTGTGATTGTACTGATAAAAACAGAAGTCGAAAATGTAACCGTTGAAAACTGGAGAAACTGTACTGAACACGTTAAAAAATTGAAAATTTTTATCGCTCTTTGTATATGAATATAAATAGCCTAGAACCTGTAAAAAGAATTATTTTTAGTTTGGAAAATAGTAGTGATAACGAAATTGATTTTGAGTAAGATATGGTGTGTTTCATTTTGTTCTTAAATGTACGTATTATATACTGTTAAAATATAGTATTACTGCAAATTTTTGTTTGTTTATTTAATTCCCAACTAACTTTACACATTAGTAAAATTAATAAATTGTAAAAATTAATTTACTTAGTGCTTTATCTTTTTCATCAGGTATAGTGCGGCCCTGCACCGTAAATCTGAAAAGTTTTATGGTTTTATTGCATTCCAAGCCTAAGTCAAGTCAAGTTAGTTTCTTAGATCGTGAAAAAACTATACCGTGGGTGTCTGAAGTGGGGTAAGAGGGAGTTTATTTACACGAGACTTCGATGTCTCTTAATTTGGACTATTAAATGATAAATAAAAGTGGTACCACGTGTTTCTCTGTTGGGGGCTGCCAAAGCAGGAATTATACTGGCCAACTCTTCAGAGCAAAAGACGTGAAAATACCTATACAAAAGGGACAGATCCCCTACAGCCCGTCGGTGGGCAAGAGGAAGAAGCTTTTCTTTAAGCGTGGGATCATTAATAAGACATACAGCTCTTCCTTAAATGGAGTCCAGAATGCTAAGTGTTGTAGGAGACCCCATTTCCCAGACATGAGAACGTTATTCTAAAGAGGGTCTGATTTGGGATACATACAGTATATACAGATTGGAAGAAGAAAAAGACTTTCTGGCTTGAAAGAGGAATCCAAGCTTTTTTAAAGCTGCTGAGACTATAAATGTAATGTGTTTGTGCCAGTTAAGGTTAATCTTAAAGACAAGGTTAAACGACTCTTTGTTCTGCAGAACTTGGCCGCTCATATGCAACGGATGAGCATTAGCAGACTTTTTTCGCGATAGCGAACATGTCTGTGTTTTGAAGGCATTAAACTGGACAAGATTTTGGCGCCCCAATTCAAGATTGGTTTAAGGTCTGGTGAAAAAGATATCTGCATTGGCCTGCGCTTATTTTCCAAGTCAAGCCTACAGGGTGGCTTAAGAAATTTAATACTAAAGTAAAGTATACTATAAATATTATTGATTGTGGAAAAGGCAAGATCGTTGATGTGAAGAAGAAACAGAATTGGTGGCAGTACTCAGCCCTGGGACACCCCAGCATTAATTTGGTAGAAGCTGGAAAAATTACCATCTACAATAACTGATATACGTCGATTAGAAATGAAACTGGAGAGCCAAGAACAACGCTTAGGTGGACGGCCGTAGGAAGAAAGTTTGTTAAGGAGCGTATTATGCCAGACCTAATCAAAAGCTCTGAATATGTCAAGAGAGACGAACTGGGATTCGCCAAGAAACTCAAGGGACCTTCAGTTGTGTAAGACAAATTAAAGAAGATCAGCTGTGGATCTTCTGTTACGAAATATACACTGTGTCATGTAAAAAATTGTGTTTTTTCGAATTCTTTAAAATTGAAAATTAATTATGTTTTCATTACCTTAGAAACAACAGAAAGAAGAGATATGGGTCTATAGTTAAAAGAAGAGGTCTATAGAGAAGGCATCCTTTCTTGAGAACAGGTTGCACACGTGCAGCTTTCCAGCTCTCCGAATTAATGCCCGGTTCGTAAGAGAGACGAGTTAAGATGGGTGCAAGCTCAGGATCACATTTTTTTAAGGCGATTTCTGGTATGCCATCCAGCTCAGACGATTTGGGAAAGGGATACGCTTGATATGTTTGAGTTTAAAAATAATATCAGACATTTTATGAGCAACGGGAGCAACTGTTGAAAGAGGAAGATTAACGGAAGTATCAAGGGTAGAATTAGCAGCAAATTGTTGGGCAAATAGTTCGGCTTTTCCTTTGAAGGTAGAAACAATTTCATCTTCAAAGATAATGGGGTGAAAAGAATTTATGCAAAAGTTTTGACTAATGTTTTTGGCAAAGGACCAGATGGATTTACTACTATTCGAACAAGAGATTACTTTATCTTTTCTCCGATTGTTAAAACGGTCTTTGGTTTCTAAGATAGTTTGATTATACTGCTTTATTGCTTGAATGCTAACCTGTCGGTTTTCGGGTCTACGGTTTAAAGAAACTTTTTGTCGCCTTGGATTTTTGAAAGTCTGGCTTTGTCACAGGATTTAGAATACCACGGTTTGTGATTAAAAGGAACCTAACCAGTCTTTATCGTCCATCTTTTTGAAAGAAAATCAAAGAACTCGATGTGGGAATTATCAGATAGGGATCGTGTATACAGAAGATGAATTTTGTAAGAGATCTAAAGGTAAGTTTGATGCGCTTTAAAAATACTTTTAAAAACTTAGGTTCCCATTTAAAAAATCATCGATAACGTCATATCTCAAATTTGGTACAAACTGTATAAATTATTCTTTTATAAAAAAGAGCGCAACTAAAAATAATAATTGAAGATCCAAATATTTCTTTCCTAAAATAACTTGTGTTAAAATTTATTGAATTTATTCAAAGTTAAAGACGCGCACTGTATATAATGTATGTAATTACAACATTATACTCCTCATTATTTCTTATCTGTTAAAAACCGTTTATTTTAAATTATCACTATATTACTTATTTTTTTACTGTAGTTAATACTTTATTTTTTAAGTACTCAGTTTGTTATTTAAAATTGTATGTAATTATTTAAATAATTTTCCATTAAAAATCTTACCTTGGTAATCTTCTGGGACATACATCAACTGATCCACAATTCGGTCTCCATCAGCTTGTTCAGGGAACAATCTAGCAGGCCCTTTTGTTTTTGTGGGATATAAAGTCCCACCTCGTATGAAATATGGTTGTTCGGGAGGACCTGTGGGTTCCTTTTGAATTTCTTGAATTTGTTCATTTTTAACCTGTAACGATAAATACGTATGCCGGGTGATTCCAAAAACATGTGCTATCGCTTAATGGAAGATTCCTTGGCCAAAAATAGGACAAACATATTACATAAACATAGCTCAAAAACGGACCCTTTCTTAAGATACAGAAAGTAAAAGAAACATTTTCAGAATTGAGATTTTCCTTTTATTTTCAAATCCTGTTTTTCGATTTAAAAAAAAAAAAAACTTATTATGGTTATAACATGACCGAAATAACCTTTTGATGACAACTTTCTGTTATCTACTATTAAGGACCAGTGGTTTACTTTTTTTCGTTATATTGTTATTATAAATTTTAACTAAAATACGTATATAAAATAAGGGTCAAGTTTTTTCCAAAATTTTGTTTCACTCTTTTTTCCCCAATAGAAACAGTTTTTTTTATTAGTACAGACAGATCAATAAACAACTTGCCAAGTTAAAAAAGATTGGAAAAAATTGTGTACAAAACTTGGACTAATTTTAAGTCTCAGTACTTAAAGAAACCGATATTTTTGGATAACTCAGTGTTTTTGGTGGGATCTTTTTTCTGTTTTTAATGAATGAATTTTAAAAATTGAATATCTCAGAAACCACTGTACATAACTTTCTCATTTTTTCCACGAGTAATTAAAATATTTACGCGAATTAACATTCCAAATCTCATAGCTTTGTGTGGAACAATAACAAAGTTGAAGAATGAATTTTAAAATTTGAATATCTCAGAAACCACTGTACATAACTTTCTCATTTTTTTCACGAGTAATTAAAATATTTACGCGAATTTACATTCCAAATCTCATAGCTTTGTGTGGAACAATAACAAAGTTATGATAGAGGCAAGTACGCTGAAACATTTCGTGTAACACACTGCGTGCATCAGACCGGAACCTGGTCTGCGCACTACCGCGTGTCTTGATAATTTGGTATGTATGTATAAAAACGCACTATTGAATTAAAACAATGAAGTTAACGACTTTTGAGATATTTTTCTTTTAAATTTACGTGGTGCAAAAAAATTATATTAATAACAATTCTTATTTTTACGAAAACTCAATGAAACGAAGACTAACTGCATGTTCTCAAGCAAGAGGTAAACACTTTAATCATTTTTTTCTAAAAATTACTATTTAGTCCAGTAACTAAAGATCTGAAAGTACCCAAAGCTGTAAATAAATCTGTACAGTTTTTATTTGTGGCGCAATTCTTAGGTCTTTGCGGATGCTTTCGAGCAAGAAAAAGTTTATCACGATTCCGACGTGGGAACCCGCCGAAAAAGGCCCCCAAAAGTCCCAAAAATAAGTTTCCCGCGAATATCTGCCAAAATATGTTAAATTAGAAAATTTTAGTTTTGACAAAAAATGAGAATCACCTCAAAATCTACAAAAATGGCCGTCGAAAAATTCATAACATTCCACACTGGATAGATGTGGTAGTAATTACTAAAAAATGCAAATGGGCAAACATTTTTTTATCAAAACGCAAGAAAGATTGTGAAGAAAATTTTCTGTGATCATCGAACACTTGCTAAGGTCTCATTATAAAAGATAAATGTTAATAACAAACCATTTTTTCAAAAAATATCAATAAATTAATGAGATACTCTTTAAATATTGTGAAAAAAAACTTTGGCGCTTTTTTAAATATTCTAGAAAAATCAGAATAGACCCAAACTCATAGGCAATGGTAGGTACAGGTTTTCCCATTCCGCTGAACATTACTGCTCGAATAATGGAACAATTCATCCGCCCGCTTATAGGTGAATCTATAAAGATAGCGGCATTCTAGCGGTAGAGCGGCAGCTGAAATGATGGGACTTTTGGGTCCCGTTATTTCGAAAACTATCAATTTTTCGAAAAAAATTATAAGGACCATTTTTGTAGATTACAAGGCAATCTTCTTTTTTTGCCTAAACAAAAATTTATTCTATTCGCATTTCGATTACATTATAAATTTGAATCCGGTAGATTAGTCATCTAGTTAGTATTAGTATCAGACCCAGTAATGTCGCTAAGCAACACTTACCGGACTGTTTTATTTTTATAAATCAAATTAGACATTTAAAAATATGCCAACATGACATTTTCTTCCGCTTCTTGAATGATGCCACAGGGAAAAAGTTGATGCGATTTTCGGAATATAATGTGATTTTTTGATTTTTAAAATCAAATAATGATACGGAACGGACTTACAGTATGAAATAAAATACAAGACTATACACGTCCGGGAGTACTTGTTACCTACAGTTACTAGTTTGGACATCCTTGACTCGGCTCCTAGCGTTGCCTTGTCCATAATGTCTAACTCCCACGGTAACAAGTAACCTACCGGACTTATAACTTAAATTACTAAAATGTTTCTCTTGTTGTACCACGCAAGTTTAAAATGAAAACATCTCGAAAATCGTTAAGTTTATCGAGTTAATTCAAGAATACATTTTTTATGTAAAAGTAAACAAGGAAATGAAAATTATGTACCCAATTATCAATAATATCAATATCAAAAAAGGTATGACGAAAAATTTTATCATCAGAAGGTGTATTTCGGTAAATATTTTAACCGTAACAAGTTTTATTCAGATGGAAAAACCCGATATGAAAATATGATCAGAAAAATTTCAATTCTAAAAATTTTTTATTAACATCTCGAATCTTAAAAAATGGGGCCTTTTGGACCTATGTTCATATATCATTTTTGTCTTGTTTTTGGCAAAAAAAATCCCTCAATAAACAAACGGTATATTTTTTTAAATCCCCTTGTATAAATCAGTTTTCTGTCTTGAGATTAAATAATTAGTTCAGTGGACCAAACATGTTTGTTGTTTGGTTTTGTTTGCTGATTAAAAGTAACAAAAAGCTTTAAACCATGAATATTTTACTTGATCTGCATCTTACTTAATTTATCATTGACTTTAGCATGAAGTGTAATACATGGTACTTTTCAATACCCAAGCTGTGGTTACATTTTTTATTATATTAAAAAGGAAATTAGAGTCCAAGTAAAAAAATGTTGATTGTTAAAACGCAAAGGTCAAACGTCCAATAAATATTGTAAGCACGCATTTTGCAAAAGAAACAGTAGGCATATTAAAAATCCGTTACAGAAATTTGATTACCTTTGTTGATTATTTTGGTTACAAACTTGTTAAAATCTTTGTCAACTGATAATGTTCAAAAAGAGTTCCAAATAAAGTAGTTAATTTTAAATTGTTTTTAACACTTTTATGTGTCTGTATATGAAACAGTTAGTCGCAAAGTTATTTTACTAAGTCTTTAAAAAATACAAAATTGTCACATAAAAAGTGTATTTAAAAATTAATTTTGGACAATTTTTACAAAAAAAGTCATTTTAGTCAAAGTGTCATTGTGTTGCTGCAACAAGAAACGTTTAATCTACAATAGTGTAGTGTGTGTTTTAATATTTTTAAACAATGTTGTGCGAAGACGATTTACAGGAAGCAGTGGCTGCAATTGTCATCATTTTAAAAGATCAGAAAAAAAATGTCCGTAAATGATAGTCTAGATCTACTCTTTTGAAAATAAATGCACAGGGCGTCGTACGCCTCATAAGTTCATTAAAGGAAGATGATTTAGTATTAGAATGTAAGATTAAAAATGGAAAACTTATAAATACAATAGAAGTACGCTCCTCGCAATACACACGACGCACAAGTTTCTGAATCAAGTTACAACCTGTCCACGTTGCGCCTGACAACCAAAAATGTTTACCAATGTTTCTAAATTCCTTTGATCCATACTGAGAAATATGGATACAAGCAACTTATAGGAACATTTGTTTCTGCAACCGTAAGCAAACAAGCAATATAAACACAGTGTTTCTATGTGTTGCTTTCGATGTGAACACGGCTTAAGGTTTAAACCAACTACAAATCCTGAAATGATTCCACAAATAACCAGTGGGTTAGATGGAAACATAAGTTTAATCCACCGATCTGTGATTTAATCCTTACCTACGATAAAGTAATAATTAAACCATACTCTGAAGCTTTAACTGAAGTTGTGCCAGTGTTTATAGTCAATGTCACTAAATGTCATCAATAATATTATCATTTAAAAATTTACTATCACATGCATTTATATTGGACTAATGCCTTCAATATTTATTTGATTGTTTTCAAAAATATCTAATATGACATTTAGGAAAATTTACCATGACAAAAAATTAAAACATAAAAGGAATCTATTTAAAAATGCTTCAATATATTGTTTCAAGTTATTAATTACAAAAATGTTATAGCAGGCGTTTTTCCTGAAACAGTAATTAAACCTTGGTTTAAACTACTGTACAGTGTCCCAAATTCGAGCCTCATCATTGGGATCTCAGAAACCTAAAGAGATACGAGATCGATTTAATGGACGCAAAATTGGGCAATTTAATGGTGATTTAAATGCTACCTTAAAAGTTTAAAAATTTCGAATACTTCCGAAGACTTTTGGGAAAAACCGAATATTTGCGATTTCATTTTTATTTTTTGTAACTCTATTGGAATAGATGTAACAAAATACATTTCATATTCCCATTGCTACTTTTTCCATTCTATAAGATAGTGTTATTAAATTTACACAACGACGTTTCGTCTTTGAGCTGCCATCATCAACATGTTTTTTAATACGGTCCTGGATTTTTTATTATAGATTTGAAGAGCTTCTAAGATCCCAAAACCAATGGTATATCGCACTTATTGAAGACATTCATATTAATGGCAATTTTCATAGGAAATCATGTGTTAAAAGGAGATAAATAATAGATTTTGGGAAGAAAACATTAAAATGATTTTTCCGAATAAGTGTGATACATCATTGCTTTGATCCTAAAAGCTCTTAAAATCCGTATTAAAAAATCCATCACCATATTAAAAAAAATTGATGATGGCAGCTTAATGACGAAATGTGGATCTGTAAATCTAATAACACTGTCTCGTAGAACAGAAAAAGTAGCAATGGGATTGAAAAAATTATTTTTATATGACTCTATTCAAATAGAGTCATATAAAAATATTCTTTTTTTTTTCAAAAGGCTTTGGAAGTATTCGAAATTTTTAAACTTATAAGGTGGCATTTTGATTAGCATCAAATTGCGCAACTTTGCCTACATTTAACCGACCTCGTATCTCTTTAAGTTTCCAAGATGCCAATAATGAGGCTTGAATTTGGGACACAATACACAAGCGCCACCTAATGGTTCTTACGTTAACAGGATTGGAAAAACTTACCTCTTCTTTTTCTGGAGCCACCCTTTGTGAATGCTCTTCCACGTCATTATTAGGTAACTCTTCAACAGGTTGTGCGCCCGAACGACTGGCAAAGTAAGAAAAGTTGAGTTTACTGCCCACCAGTAGAGTAACACCGACGATTACCAAAAAAGTAAGGACAAACTTGCGCGGTGTTATTCGTGGAGGCATTTTAAGGGTGCTTCATTACCTAAAATACACGAATGTGTTAAAAATATGGAGTATTGTAATAGGAATTTTTGATAGGGTTTACTTTAATTGTGAAACACGTATTTTAATATGTCAAAACCCATTTTTTGTACTGTAAAAAATATTTAATGCATTTTATTATATATCGATTACAACAATAGATTTTTAATCACCAATGTCTAAGTATAATATAACATTATCAATTATGTTTTATAGAGTAAGGCCTGTCTTCTAGTTTAAATTAAAACGGACAACTCTGTAAAGCCACTGTAAATGCCAAAAAGATAAGGACTACAATTTTTTTTTAATATCGCCGACTTGAGAGCGAACTTTTTATCCATATAACCATTTTATCATCATTTCAGTAGTAGATTAGATTAGATTAGTTCAGGAGTTGGATTCCATATCCTTTACCACTCCAACGTGCACATGTTTATTGTGGATCCTCCATATGCTTAAAGCTCGCTGTCCAAGCCGATCTTCTTAATCAGACTCCAATGACTTAGAGCTGGCTCCTTAGTAAATCTTGCTGCTTTTGGTTTTTCCTCACCGAGCCTTGCAAACCGCAGAAGACATAGTGGCACCATAAGTGTTTAACAGTTTTTCTTCTTAACAGTGGTAACGAATATATCAAATATGACTTTTCGAAATAATATTAATAATAATAAGAATAATAATTACGTTTATTTTTTATTTTTTTACAGTATATGTTACTTAATATTTAAAACATTCAAATAAACTTAATAAACCCATGAATACTAAATTGGAGTGGAAAAGTAAAATTTAAAATCATGAAATTAATTTTAATTTTATATGTTATTAATAAAAAATATTAATTATAATAAATATTGATAATAAGATAATAAATAAAGACACAATTTATATATCATATATTTTATAAAAAACAACAAATAGTATTTTAAACTACATTATAGAGAATTTAAATTAGTTGTTGTATTTAATAACAAACTTTTATTTTTTTTATAGAGCGTAAATAATCTAATTGATTTGTATTGGTTTTGGTAATGCATCATACAAATTTGTAATTAAATATTGAAATGTTTTTAGGTTATTGATTTATTAACTATATTTTTTGATTGTAGTTTATTTTTTAAACCTTGTATTATAAAGATGTTTATTGTAAGTAATAATATTCTTAGAATATAAATAAAGATATTATAAAAATATTTATTTTTTATTATTCATTTTTTACTTTTCGTATATAATTGTTCCGATAAACAACACCAACAACCCCTTTAAAGTTGTCTAAGAACTTAATTAAGCCAAAAATCGGCACAGGCTGTCAAGCAATAAGCACCTTTTTAAACAGCGTAAGTCTGTTGTTCCCGTGACATTAGTCTAAAGGAATTCTGTTATTTTTTCCAGACAATCCACCAAGGCTTGAAGCCTAAAGTACTAAAGTACGTAGGTATTTTAAGAAAAGTAAGAGGCATATTAGGACTTTAAAATTTAAGGCTTAAAGAAGGAAAACCTCTGCATGCAAATTTTACAGTCTAAACACTCTAGGGAAAAAGCGACTTACAAAATTCTTTGCCACTCCAGATAAACTGTAAATGCATAAGAGTGGCACTACATATTGGTCTGTTGGGACCTGCGAACAAAGGCGAATTCTACTTGAAGATGTTCCAGCTATGTAAACGAAATAAAATGAGATCTGCTGTGGATCTTTGGTGACCCAAACCGTACTTTGTGTCATGTCCAATTTTGTATTTTTAATGTATTTTAATTTTTAGAAATAAATACATTTTTCCATTATAAACTGACAGAAGAGATAGATAGGTTGCACACGTGTGGCATTTCATTTTCTCAGAGAGATATATCTTCTTGGCTGAGAAGAGAAATGATGCGCTTGATCGACTTGACTTTAAATAAGGTTTTAAACATTTTCTGAGGAACAGAAGCAGCTGTCAAAAGAGGAAAAATAGGGGATCAAGAATGGAATTTATAGTAAATTGTTTAGCAAGTACTTCAGCTTTTCCTTCAAAGGTAAAAATAATTTTGTCTCCAAAGGTTAGGGTTAGATTTCCCAACCGCTCTGTTCACACGTCGTTGTCGTGGTTGGGCCCAGTAGGACCCTTTTGGCTAGCGTATGGAACGGTATCCGATGCTAAGATGAACACAAGGCTTAAGTTCAAGGTGTTAGCATACCTTGCTGATAAGTAAATGGCATCCTGTGCCTTAAACAGGTGTCTCCAACGGTGCCTCTGAGATACCGGACGACCTCTCAGAGTGTCTAGCCTTACTGCGGTAATGCGGGGCTTTGGCGTGGTGGACTTTTACTTCCCTAGCTCCAAACAGAAAGCGGACAGAACCGCTTTCATAGAAAAAAAGTTACTAAGGTGCGCACCAAAACGGATAAATCCGTTTCGAGAGGTGCCACTCAAGGTCACAAGCAGACAAAGGTGCGCCGATCGAAACGGGTGAATCCGTTTCGAAAAGTGTCCCTGAAGTCACCGACGCCTGTTTCACGGGGAAGGGCTAATCCATCCCGAACAAACAGGTGCTTGAAGGGATCCCTGAATCCAAACAGAAGGCGGACAGAACCGCCTTTATAGGGAAAAGGGTTCCCAGGCTTTAAACAGAGGGCGGATAGGACCGTTTTCATAGGGTGAGGCCGGAAATGCGGCCTCAGAAAGAACATCTGGTTCCTGTAACAAGGACCTGGTAGCTACCCACGTCACTAGACCGGCAGAGGATGGCATGACGGATCTAACCGTCTGCTCGTCTTACTCTTCAGAAGACAGGGACACCAGAACACATCAGAACACATTGTGTTCGTGTCCGGTAGCGACACGAGTAAGAGGAGATGTAAGAACTCTCTCCCAATCTGGTATCGGATTCATTAGAAGTCTGATCCTATTGGGAGAGATATAAAAAGGTGTGTGCCACAATAGACCGAGCGGTCGTAATGGAGGGCGTAAAAAGTCCACTCACTCTAAACCTACCTACCTAGAGGTAAAGAAGAATTAGTACAAACTTTTGACTGCTGTTTTTTGTAACGGACCACAAAAATTTACTGCCATTCGGCCAAGACAGGACTTGATTTTTTTATGCGATTGTTAATTTATTTAATATTTATGACCGTCATAAAGTTAAACATAATTTTAAAAATATTTGTTTCCCTGACACCATCAGAATTAGTTTCTATTTTTGTAGCACCTTTTTGTTACAGGTGAAGTTTTCTAAATAATTTTTAATATATTTTTCATTGTGTTCAACCTTTGTCCAATGCTCCCGTCGAATGAGGTGTTTTTATGGATATTAGAGAGAAAACGGCTTACGCCCTTACAGCGGTAAACATTTAGGATGTTTTTAGTCCATGAAATAGTAAAACACACTAGTCAGTTAAACTAAAAAGTAAGTCTAAAAATTTTAACGCAGTTTATATATAAGTGAAGATTCTCTTTAACCGTCCACTCGGTGACTCCGGTTGTAATGCCGTTGTTTTATAGCCGAGATGCTAGACTTTAATCTTTGGTTTTTCCTTTTTAAATTAAGTATCATTTTAGAAAAAATACATTTTTGTTTCATATTTTTTTAGCATCTCATTATTTGCCATTTTTTCATTTATTAAACATGCGGAAGCAAGGCATCCACGAATAAAACGATACCCCATGCAACAAATCAAATCGTACTGGCCAAAGGCGAAATGCTATATCGCCCTATCGTGTGTTGAATCCCATATAAAATTACCCGCCGCTGCGGTGGAGGAATACGACGCAACAGCTGCAGATTCAGGCGGACGGTAAGGGCAAAAATATTTTTTGCCACGTAGAATATAAAAGAGTAAATGGCGCGAATTCAAGCAATTTAGACTGGGTCCTGACACACCAAGTCAGGCAATTGGCAACGGAAAATTTATAGAGATAAAATTATGATTTTTATAAATTTTTGGATTGATTGATCTAATACAAAATATCATTTTTGATTTGTAGCTTATTTACATTTTTTGCCGGCATGCTACAGCACTTACGCACTTATAGACCAGCCACCAGTGATTTTTAGTAAAATATGACTGATTACGCCATCGGTATAGATATGTATACATAACTGTTGTGAAAAATGCCAATATCTAATCTGTAACTTATAAATTAGTTAAATAATAAATATTCTTATCGGCTTTATGTTTAACAGGTATTTATACTCTCCCAGGTGGATGTTTAATAATGAAATACAGTATTTTGTTCGTAGAATGTGAATAATTAAGGAAAACAAAAAACTGAATGGTTAGAAACATACCTTTCTATCCAAAATATGAAATTAATTCTACCGACACCTATAATAACTTAGAATACCTATTCTTTAAATGATCACTTACTTACTGATAAAACTCATATTGTTTTTATCTTTTAAAAAGATAACGTTTCAATCTGGTACTTACGTGTTTTTCATTTAATCCTGATTTGTTCTCATCACCTTTACGCAAATTCAAAAACATATATTTTATTAAAAGGATATTCTTTTACTGACACAATTGTTCGTTGTCCAAATTTTAATAATTATTTTTAATTAAATAATTTAAACTTCCTCTTCTATGTAATACACACGCATTTGATAGATTTTACAATAAAACTCGCGTTTGCTATGTTATTTTAAAAGGATATATAGATAAGAAAGTGTAATGTTACCTTTTGTTGGTCATTAAAAAACTAAAATAGAACTACATACAGACCTTCGAATATACCAAACTATTATATATAATTTTATTTATTATTCTGTTTTCTCCAATACTTGCAAATTTTAACTAAATGAAATAAAGTATGTTAACGGTGTTATAATAACTTTTAATTTTTTCTTCCGTTCTACGGGATGGACTAATTGTTACCATATATTATTTACAACGCGAATCATCTGTTACCGGCATTTATTCATTTAGAAATAGTGCAACTTCGTTTTGTTTATTTAAGATGCACTAAATACTTTTTTTTAATTTAATAGCCATATTCTTCCCCTATAGAATAATGACCAAAGTATTTTTGTAAAAAAAATTAATTTAGTGATATATGTACAGGGTTACTCATTTTAAAGTACACAGGGTTTTATTTTTTAACTTCCCTGTACTTTTTTATAAAACGAATACAGCCATTTCGTGTATTTTTTTCCGCAGAATTCAATAATCTACCCAGAAAAACATCTGAAATAAAAACAAAAGAATTACAGCACGAGTGACGTATTTTTAAATGAAATACCCCGTATATTTTTATATCAATAGATAGAGATTTTCACGAGGAATTCGGTGATATAGGGGTTGCTGGGTTTATTTCCTGCGGTTCTGCTGCAATTGTCAAAAAACTGCATGATACTATAAGGATAGTTTCACCTAAAAAACCTGGCTGCCACAGGTCACAGGTGCTTATTTGTCAAAGTCAAAAATTTTAAAAATACGTTTATTACTTTTTGGAGTAGTTTTATAATGAGGTTTTCATCAGAAGAAACGGCTTCAAATTATATTATATGCTAAAAATGATATGATATATCTATTTCTAAACCAAGCAGCAAAATTACAATAAACGGAAAAAATTAAATACAATACGAGGTAAAATATGGTGGTAATAAGAACACTTATAACAAAAAATTATAATATAACTAATAATTTAAATGTTCTAAATGACCCCCGTTATTTTCGAAACATGATCTATAACCCCTCCTTAGCCTTTCTAAACTCGCCCTTATTATTTAAGGTTCTTGGTTAAGACGATTAACTTCATTTACAATTTTTCTCTTATTTCTTCCGTGTTTGTGTTCCATTTTGGCAAACGACATTCTTCAAGCGATATATATATATATATATATATATATATATATATATATATATATATATATATATATATATATATATATATATATATATATATATATATATATATATATATATATATATTACTTAATTAAATTTATATTATGCATCTAATTTAATAATATTTTATATAATATAAACTTGACGAACAGCATGTGGCGGGCTGCGTCTTGTTGCCAAATAATCTTGCGATACGTTTTGAGTGGCAATTCTTCTAAAATGTCAATATCGTTTTCAAGAAGATTGAGATATCTTTCTCCAGTTAAGGATCTCTCATAGAATATTGGCCCGACAATTCTATTGGTATTAAATCTCTTGAAATTTCCTGATATTTTGTCTTGCCCAGCTGTATTGCGTCGGTTAAACATACATTAATATAATTTGCAGTTAATGCAGAGGTATTTTCTCTTGGAGAGTAAATATTTTAAAGAAATAGGCTTTGATAGTGGGAATAACGTTCCAAAACACATTTTGAAAAAGGCAAAAATAATTTCACTAATGGCGGGTTGCACAAAAGTTAACAACGGTATAGAATGTTTGACGAAATGTCAGATTTTGATAGGTTGCCTACTAAACCATGGAATAACACTGATATAACGATTTGTTAAATATTCTAAACCGTTGTTAACTTCTGTGCAACCCGCCATTAATCTTTTCTAGTAAATTGCCCAAAATGATAGAAAAAATAATATTTCGTTTTTTTTTTACAACCGTATGAAAACAGACAAGGTAAGAAAAGTAACGAAATATTATTATGCCTATTTTACTGACCAAACTAAGATTTTAAGGTACTAACAATATTTTTTTTTATACCACACCTGTGTGAAACGTTCGAATTTTTTCCATGTTTCAGGGAAAAAAAATGTCTCATTTCTACTTGGTTAAAAATAATTTCATTTTACCACACCTGCGTGGAAAGTTAACATTTTTTCCCTGTCTTTAGGGAAGAAAATGCCTAATTTCTACTCGGGTAACAATAATTTTATTTCTATAGATAAAAAAATTTCCGCAAGGGTCTGAAAATGGTCCTCAAGAGCCTAAAAATCCGTTTTTGATCGATATCTGCCGAAATATGACACATAGAGATTTGGGGTTTGAACAGGAATGAAGAGCAGTTCAGTACCTACAAAAATGGTTATTATGATTTTTTTGCTATCCTTATACTTCTTGCAAAAAAGGGGTTGCGAAAATCATCAGTGTTCGGAATCTAAAAATATGGCACTTTCTTATTAAATTCTGGAACAAGGAGTCTGGAGACACACTGAT
Source organism: Listronotus oregonensis (assembly GCA_019359885.1). NCBI lineage: Eukaryota > Metazoa > Arthropoda > Insecta > Coleoptera > Curculionidae > Listronotus > Listronotus oregonensis. The sequence goes on from JAHBCN010001991.1 coordinate 51,050, forward strand.
CTACATGTTTTAAACTGCAAAGACCAATTGTACATGGCGCCATCACTTTTCTTCCTACTCACGAAATTATTACGGCGATGAACGTACCTCTACGAATGATCTTCAATAACTTTTGGTGTTGAAAACATGATTATTTTTGTCGGTATTAGCCTTTGAACTCCCCTTAACAAAAACAGGCCTAAACATTTACCACTTAATCACCATTCCATCCTGCTTGTCTCGGATGCATATTCCTGGTTGGCATCATCAATCTCCTTCTGGTCTATTCTGTCCACTCTTTCTTCCTCTTGGTCTATTTCTTCTTCTGTTTCTTTCTTTTGTCCTTTTGTCTCTGGCTCTACTCCCGACTCTCTATCTGCACCTGTATCCATTTCTTCTGCTTCCTCTGCTTATTCGGGTACGATTATATCTTCATTTTTGATATCCTTGTAGTTAGAACACGGGCCTAAATAACAGGAACCGCAAATAATCGAGCACTTTAGTTCTGCTAATTCATACATAAACATTGCTTGTTACAGCCCATCTTATACTGACAAGAAATCATTTTCAACAGGTCCGGATGTTCCGGCTCTTTTGTCGTCTGGACCGGTAATAATTCATCTCCTGTATATTTCCACCCCCATTCTTTTTGCGGCTGTTCGTTCGCGAGCCAATGCTGCACTTGTAAATACAGCCGATATAAGTGCTGTCGGTAATATATAATATATATATATATATATATATATATATATATATATATATATATATATATATATATATATATATATATATATATATATATATATATATATATATATATATATATATATATATATATATATATATATATATATGATAAAAGCTGATGTATCTTATTTAATAATTGTTACAAAAAACATACGAAGAAAGTAATCATCAAAAGAAATGTCGAGTTTTTATTGGGGTACGAATTTTCTCGATTTTCCGACAAATTAAAAAACTTGGACAAAAAAGAAGAAGTTTCGCCGAGAAGGGGGCAATCTAAGCTTTTAAATGATGTGCATTAAAAGTCAATATGGTCCTTGATTATCTATTAATTCCCGATAGACTCGAACACTTTTGAAAACTCCGTACATCAAAAAAAACCGGCCTAAGAAAAACACATTGACTTATAAAAATACACAAAAAAATATTTATTAAATCTTTTGGAATGTATTCAACACCTTTCCAAGCCCCATTTTCAAAAGGATTTGCAAAAGTTACTCTTTATAAAAAAATATGAACAGATTGATAGAAGGGTTTAAATATCGAGCCAAAACTAATTTTGGCTCGAGTTTTTAATGTTCTAGAGAAACAAAAAGAAAATACGACAACGTATTATAGCTACAGGTTTCTTCTTTCATATGAACTTTGAATCATAAAAAAATGTGCCCTTTTACGTGAGTAATTTAAAAATTTGTCCGCCCGCTTGGAAGTGTAAGTAGCTTAGAGCGCCTATCGAGATCTGGGGCAGGTGCAAAAAATAATGGCCGGTTATCTCAAGAAACATCAAATTTTTGACAAAGGTGATGGGAATCATTTTTGCAGCTAATGAACTGCTCTTTATTTTTGTCTAAACACGAATTGCGTAAGTGTCATATTTCCGGAGATATCGGCCAAAATAGTTTAAAAAACTGATTTCCGGGTTTTGAGGGCCATTTTCAGAGATCAATGTACACATTGATACCTGCAAATTAAAAAAAAAAATTGACGGCCTAACCTGATCTTCAGGTCCACAACTTCGTTTACCGAACTAAATTCTTTCCGCGGACCTACTCTTTATCACTGAAATGTTAATAATCCTAAAAATATTAAATATAATATTGGGACCATAAAAATTTGAATACCACGTACATATTTTATGTAAAAATATTTTTTATATTTTTTAAATTGATTTAATCATATTTTTCAGACCATCTATAAGGAATCCCTTTCGACTTACCTGACAAGATTGACACATGACACAAGTCAGCAAAAGGATACTTTGGGGTCTTTTCTACTGCAAAAATTATCAATGGTTGCGCGAAAAGGGTTAATGCGGTTTATCCCAACAATATTTTTTACTCTTCCATTTAAAAAATAATTTGATTTCATATAATTTTATTTTAACAACATGCATTTATCACAGAGGTGAAATTGTGACTGAATTCTAAAAGTAAGTAAATAAAATAAATTTTCTAATAAAGTTTGAGTAGGTGCTTAAAATTTATATTATTTTCTTTAGGTACATAATCTTACGTATTATATATTATATTCGCATTGTGCAAATATTCTTATCGATAGGTACTGTTCAAAAAAAGGTTGCAGGAAAGTAAATATTATACCATGCAGGTAATTTAAGCCGTATTTTTGATAAAAATATAGTACATTAGGTAACAGTTATATTTATTGCCACTAATCATAATGTCTGTTATTGACGGAACTACTGACTCTAGAAAGTAAAGTACGACAAGTTTATCTGTAGCTACAAAAAGAATGCGAGCAAAAAATTTTTGTGGTATAACAATGTTGTCAAATACATAAAATTTTAATTTAATAATCTACCAAGTAAACCCTAAAATTAAATTTACTCATTTACAATAAATAGTAATAGTTACATATTTGTTGCATATAAGAAACTATATATTTTATTATAATTTCAGTAATATTAAAACGTTCTTTTTAACCTATTTATTTTGAAATTTAAATGTAAAACAAAACATTTTTTTATTAAAGTACTTCTAACCGAAAAATAAGGCAACAACTGCTGTTGTCGAAATACGCAGGTGGCTAGCGCTCTTTTGATAGGTTGAGATGCGTCCGGTGGCGCTAACAAGAATAAATAACCGCTTGCTCATTGCTGCGCGATGTTTGATGTAAAAGTCAGTTGCGTAGTGATGCCAGGGGCAAGAGTTATTGTGTTTTATAAATAAGTGTTCGTTGTGTCGTGTTTTAGGGTGTTATTTTAAAACTTTGAACTTTATAAGTGACAATACTGATATTGACAATGAATGAATATACACGAGGTAAAACCCTTCATAGTCAAACCCGTGAAGTGATTGCCAATATTTATAGGGTATGTCAAGAGGAATCACAAAACAATGCATTACAATTGCCACTAAAGCAAATGTTAGAAAGGATTGCAATGTATACGGGAGTAAGCGTGGGTGTTGTGAAAAAAATTCACAAAGAAGATCTTGAACGGAAAAAAAACAACCCGGATCAGTTGCTGTCATCTCGAATCGAAGATTTTAAGAGAAGTTTTATTTGGAACTAAAAGTGGTTCCATCCTTAAAAAAATTGTTGCAAAAGCTAAGAAGCGACATCAACTTTCCATTTTCCCGTGAAACTTTGAGGTGCATGTTAAAAACAAATGGATTTTATTGGCGAAAATGTCAAAATAAGCGTAAAATATTAGCGGAAAGGCCTAATATATTGCACTGGCGATACAAATATATTTGCCATGAAAAAATATAGGGAAGAAGGTCGACATATAATTTACATTGACGAAACCTGGGTGGACAATGACTTAACGGTAAAAAATTGCTGGCAAAGTGCAGATGTTTTTGGTGTAATAAAAAACATTAGTTCTACTGGTAAGTAGGTATACATATTCTATAAGTCCGTTATTTATTCAAAGTTCGTTCTATTCCCACCGAGATAAAAGATTTTAGAAGGAATTGCCATTCGACTAGTTTGCAAATTGTGACAAAAATATTGTTTTAGGCAGATTTATCATAGTCCATGCTGGATCAAAAAACGGTTTCGTGAAAAATGCTCAGTTAGTTTTTAAAGCTGGCCAATGCTCCGGTGACTACCATGGACAGATGAATAGGGAAAATTTCACCAAGTGGCTCACTGAAAAATTACTTCCCAAAAACAGCGTAGTCGTCCTAGATAATGCACCCTATCATTCTGTCCAGGAAGATAGAGTTCCCACTAAATCTTCTTTAAAAAAGGATATGGTTGCTTGGCTTTCTAAGAAAGGTAGTTTATAATTTCGGTTACCGTCCTTATTACTAGCCTTATACAAGTATATTCGGCTTTCTACATTTTTTCAAAAGATAATTATTTTTTATATAAAGTTAGAGCCCGTAGATCAAAAATTAAGTTATTTTTTTAAAATGTGTTTTTCTTAGACAAGTTGCAATGTATCACTAATAATATTTTGTTGATTTTCTCAAAATGACCAAAACAAAGTTACCCAGTTGTTGCATTCAGCCGACGATATAGTAGGTACTACTAATATTTGTAGGGATAAATCATGATTCGGCATCTAGGAAGTTTGAATTGTTTGAACTTATCCAGGGTCAGAAACCTCCCAGTAATGAAAAAAATTATGTGGTGGACAACATTATCAGGCAATACGGTCACACTCCTTTAAGAACACCCCTTATATGTGTGAATTAAACCCTATTAAGATGGCTTGGGCTCAAATTAAGCAATTCATTAGAGATCGCAATACATCAGGGGACTTTAGCATCTCTAAATTAAGGGAGCTTTTGGATGAAGCAATTGCCTCAGTGACAGCAGTCGATTGGGAAAAGTTTTGCCGACATGTCATCGACATAGAAAATAGGTTTTGGGAAAGTGATTATATGATGGAGGACATTGAACCCATTATAATACAGGTTGGGACTGATACCGATGACAGTGATACGGATAGTAATAGTGAAAGTGAAGAGGTTGAAGATTATGAATAAAGTAAGTAATGATTTTTTGGTATTTTTTTTTATTTTGTTGCAAAACTATAATTCATGTCTCTTTGATATTAATAGGACCTAAGCTGAAAAATCATTATTAATCAATTAATCATGAAGCTATTTTCTCCATGCTGAAATGAAAAATGGCATATTGTAAAAAGTAATTTTGGCAACTTTCATATAAATAGTTACCTACTTAAAACATAAAATTGAACTATTAAAGAATTTAGGTACTATTTTATCACATTATTTAACATAATGGCACGCCCATGATTAGACCATGTTTTAAAAGATAGTGCTTCCCCTTACCGATGCGTCGCAGACACAGACTCGTCTGTACAATATTTTTATATCTTTGGTTACTCATGGTACCCACATTTCTATAAAGTCAAAATTATGTTCAGTACGAAAAATATAGATCCGGTGTCGTTTAGCGTCCATCGATTGGAAAAAAAGAATTTTGTTCAGTAGATTCCAAAAAGAAAAAATCAGAAAAAATGCATTTTTGCAAAAAAAAAATTAAATTAAAAGTCGAAAAAACAGTATGTTTTTAAGTTAAGTGAAAGGCCAAATAAAATATAAAAAATCGAAAAATTAAGATATGAGACTTTTTTTCATTTTGTTCGATGGTGCATGTATGATAAAGAAAATTTTCAATTTAACGAGGAAAACCTAACGAGAACTAACCAGGAACCAACCAGAACTAGGTGATTGTTTAAAAGATGTTGTTTGTTAGTTCTGGTTGGTTTTTTCTAAAAAAACTTTATTTCTGGTAAGTGGAAACGGCATCGTATCATCTTTTTCCAATGAATACTTTAGTATATTTTATATGGAAAATAAAGAAATTATTTTGTTTTGTGATAATGTGGATGAAAAATTATTTTTTTTAAACCCTATGTGTTTTATTATGGTGTAACGAATAAGTGAACAAAAAATATATAATTTTTTTAAAAAAAGTAATGGTTTTATGTTTTACGCCCTTTTACGATGATAAAAGTATAGTTGTTTTAGAAGAAATAGTGCATGTACTTTAATTTTTTAGATACGTTTTATATTGCTGTCTTTGGGCTACTCAAAAGACATCTAAGAGGGAATCATTTATACCTTACACAGGGTGGTAATAAAACAAACAAATGGAAATTATTTTTGGTATTGCGATATTTAAAAAAATTCTCCATTAATTAATTAAGCCGAATAACCTAGAAAAAACCTTTTGACACCTGTCTCGTGACTGCTGTTATTGCGGCAAATTTGAAAAATGGGATGAAAATTTCAAAAAGTAAGGTTAAAAGGTAAAATATAAAAAAATATATTAGATAAAACTGTTTAGAATTTAGTCTTAAGTTAATCTACTAAATTTTAAAAAATATATAAACATTTAACAACTTGTTATTTTTTCGGCATTCTGCATTCATATATTATAAGTTTTTGCTTTTGTTACTAAACACCATAAGCAAATTATATTTTTAACAAAAAAATACTGTAGACGTGATGTCTTACTTCTTTTAATATCCTGTATATAAAAGCAAATACCTAATAGCTGAACTTTAAAAATGTTGGTTCCATTCGAAAAATAAAAAGATCTAATATAATCTTTAAATTTTATAATATAAAAAATTGAATTTAAAAAATAAAGTGATCTTTTATTTCAAAGTTTTTTGTCCACCAGAATATAATTCCTACATAAGGATGAAGAAAGTGATAATTTTGTGCCTCCTCTCTTTTGCTTTAGTTCAGATGATCCTTTTAAGTACTTTTTAGACTCGACGGTAAAAAATCCTACAGTGGAGCTATTTTACATTTTTAGTACATTTAAATAACCCTTAAAATGTTTTATTCACATTTAATACCATTTTAATTAAATAAGTAAAAACTATACAGCAGACAAAGATTTGGTATTTCTCGACTTATTTTTTTTTTATTTTAATAAATAATATTATGCCCGAAATCAAAAGTCTCAAATACCTAAAAATGAATTTTAAAATAGTTCATAAGATCGTAATTTTTTTGAATATGACCTAAAATTTTTTTACTATAATATTTATTGCAACCATAACTTTTTTATTATTAAGTGGGCTGTTTTTGCAATAAACACATAATAAACACTATTATAATTTTTAATAATGTATTTTTTCCGGTCAAAACAATACTACTATATCTATAGGATAGGTGAATTTGTATTTTGTTAAGCAATGAGAATGAAAGCATAAATTCAAATTTAAAAAAAAGTATATATTTTATTTAATCATGGTTCATCTAAGTTTGTTGGTATCACTTTATAAAAAATATTATTAATTTAAAACATCTCAACAATACAGTTTTAAACATAAATTGGTTTCTTAGATATATTTTTTCTTATATGAATAATCCATACATTTATTCTATTGGAAAATAATATACTTTTAATAATGTATTTTTTCGGTAAAAAACGCTACTATATCTATAAGATAGGTGAATTTGTATTTTGTTAAGCAACGAGAATAAAATTATAAATTTAAACTTAAATACAAGTATATATTTTATTTAATCATGGTTCATCTAAGTTTGTTGGTATCACTTTATAAAAAATATTATTAATTTAAAACATCTTAACAATACAGTTTTTTAACACAAATTGTTTTTTTATATGAATATTAAATAAATTTATTCAGTTCTAAAATAATACTCACATACACATTTAAAATAATGTATTTAGCCTTTAAAAGGTGATAACTTACCGATAAAAAGGGGTGAATAGTGAAGGCATGATCACTACTGACGGCCATAGCAGGGCAGCATCTTGTTCTGCCTGGAAAATCCATATCGGAAAATGGGGCATGCGTCGTACGGGAAATTCAACGACTGAGTTTGTTGAATATCTAAATCGAAGAAAATATAGAAAACTTTGGAGAATAAGGGCATTAACATTTAAATAGTTTTCTATAAAAAAATAATACAATTGTTTCTATAAATTAAAAATATATTTATATTTGTTTTTTTACCTTCTGATTTCTTTGCTTCAACTTCAATAAATTGGAAAAAAAAACAATAACTTATTTTATATTAGTTTAAATTGTGTATCTCTAATGGACTAAACAAATAGGATAATATTAAATTTGACATATACAGGGTGTCCCAGAATATGTGGGCAATTTCTCGGAATCTAATAGAAAACCTAAAAATATTATGTCAAGTTTCCATAAACTTTTTTCCTACGAACCTTCCCTACGGAGATACAGGTACTTAACGGACGCCCTGGAAATCTTTTTTTTTAATAACTTTTAAAATACTAGGTGTAATTTAATATTTTTTTTAATATAATGGTTACTAAATGATTTTTCTAAAAATGAACCCATCAAGTCAAATTTGGCTTATTTACTTTGCCAGGGACGAACTAGCTCTGACACAATAATAGCAATTTTTTTAACACCCTGTATGATAAAGGCTCAACAATATTATTTTTAAATAGCTTTAACCTTAAACTAAAAAAAAAGCATTCTTGATTGACCTCAATAAAATCAACTGTTTACGAGAAATAAAATATTATGGTTGGTATCTTTTTTTACATTATACAGGGTGTTTTCTTATTGTACGTCAATATCTAGGAACGCAATTTTTGGGTTCATTTTAAGAAGAAAACTTCATATGAACGTATGTCCTTAACGTTTTAGCTTTTGAGATATAGAATGATAAAGTTTTCAAAAATAAATCATTTATTATTAATATCTGTAATACCAATTTAGATATTTTAATGAGATTTGGCATAAATGTACTATGTATCAAGAAGAATTTTTTAGTGTACCACATTTTTTTTTATTTGCCAAAATAGGCAGGTCACATTCTGTACAAACGCCACTGGTTACAGCTATCCAAAAATAATATTTTTGAGCTTTTGTCAGAGCTAGTTCGTCCCTGGCAAACTAAATAAGCCAAATATGATTTAATGAGTTCATTTTAAGAAGACTTATATAGTAACCATCATATTAAAAAAATAATAAATTACGCCTAGTATTTTAAAAGTTATTTAAACAAAAACGTTTTCCAGGGGCATCTGTTAGGTACCTATATCTCCGTAGGGGAGGGTCATAGGAAAAAGTTTATGGGAACTTGTCATAATATTTTTAGGTTTTCTATTAGTTTCCGAGAGATTTCCTACATATTCTGGGACACCCTCTTTTAAATTATTACTTTTTACTATGCAGACCGGTTTTTTTTTTTTTTTTTTTAATAATTGTTTATAACAAATTAGTGTATAATTTAAAAAAAAAAACAAAATTACGGTTGTGAATCGAAACGGTCCATAAATACCGAAGAAACAACAAATTTTTCAACGAGATTGGATTTGAACACGCCAAGTTCAATTTTTTCGACGCGTAGCAGTAATGAGTAGGGCCCGGATTTCGGAAAGAGCTTGTTCCCTAATACATTTTATGTCTAGTAAATTCATTGGGGTATTAAGGGGTATATTAATTATAAATAAATTTAAAAAATATGAAATAAAAACATAACAGAAGTGCTTCACAATTTATTTGCATTACTGATATAACTAAGTCTTTTTTAAAATTGGTTTCGGTAAAATTTGGGTTTTTTTATAATTTAAAATATCTCTAAGTCTAAAAAACTTTTTCGACATCACAGCTTGTAACTGGGGTAAATCGAAAATTATTTTACAAGTCAGTTCTTTTATTTTTGTAGTGCCTCGGGAAAAATGTTTTATTTCTAAACATCCTGGATTTCTTCAAAATTTTTGTACATACAATTTAATGCCACCAATTTTATTGGGAACAGATTTAAGCTTGTCTATAGTAATTTGAAATACATGAAATAAAGACACTAGGTGAGCATTTTGTTTTTATAACTGTTCAATCACATCCGGAAAGTATCCAAAATTTTTAAAAATAAATTTTAAATCAGATTTAATATTTGGTGTATTTATAACTTCTTTACATTTTTCGCACTTAAAGCATCATCTTGTAAACTGTCGATAATATTTTTTACCACATTGTAATTTATATGGTAATACGAGTATGTTAACTGCTAATAGCCATATTCCCTACCTTGTAATAGCAGATTGTGGCGGTAATGCGACATTAATACACATATCTTTAAATTTCGTAATACGCGCAGGTGACTTAAGAAAAACTTTTTTATCTCGATAACTAAAGTATCAATAAGTGGATAAAAGTTACATACCATTTCGCATATTCTATGTAGGGCATGAGCTAAACATGTCATATTAAGCAATTTGGGAAAATGTTCTTTTAACTGTCGTCCTGCATTCAGCATATATGCAGCACTATCCGAAAGAAACAAAACACCACTTTTCTTAATAGTAGTGACTGACAGTAGTAAAGTAATACTTTCTACTACAAATTTTTTGTATTGTCCCACTATTGATTTGAGAAAGAAATTTACTGTTAATTAAATATAAGTTTCCAGGTTCGTGATAACTTAAAGTTGAAAGTATAATATTAGCAACATATCTTCCCTTTATATCAGTGGCTTCATCGACACTAAATCATAACTTTTTTCCTTCCAGATTGTGTCGTATTTTGTCCATAGTTTTTAATTAGACCTAACCACAACTAAGCACAACATAGTTTTATGCAGAGTTGATTCGTCTGGTACTTTTCTGTGGTAGTATTTTTTCCAAAAATGTTCTCGTGGACCGATAATTTATTTTATAAAGAAGAATATAAAATCTTTACACAAATTCATGCAGAAGTCTGCGTTTGATACATAATGTTCTCGTTCTGTACATGTGGATGTCCCCGAAAAACTTTGCATATTTTCTAAATGTTGTGGACCTTTAACATGTCGCTCAATTTAATATGGTTTCGTACAAATAAATTCAGAATTACAAATTCTGCACCAAACTTCACTGCACCATTTTCATAAGCCAGTAAATAATTTATTTAAAAACCAAGCGTAGGTTAATGCGCATTTTCACGGCTTTTTGGGGAGTTCCAGTATAATCCTCCTCTGGCAGCCCCAACGAACAACACTTGGTGCAACTTTTATGCATCTTTTACGGGTTTAACTAGAGGGGCCCCGAACTTTCTGCTTTCGTAGTTTCTTCATCCCTAGAGTGTCCAGACTATTTTGCTGCTACCCCCGGTTTTCCTTCTTCTTCCAGTCTCCAAATATTTAAGTCCCGTTGGTGAACAAACTCCCTCTCACCACACTTAAAATCACAGGGTACGTTGGGCCACAGCCTTCGTGGACCATTCAAAGATAAAAAAACATCTCTTTCACTTTCAAATAAAAAAGTAAGTATGGAAGGAACCACTCCCCAAATTCATTTTTTACTTGTACTCATTATTTATTTGTTTAAAACGACTTACCCTGTTTAAATATAACAAATTATTTTGGCACAAATATAACATATTTACCCTGTGATTTACCCGTGTAACGGAACTGGTTTTTACGAGTTCACAACAAATCTGCCCGGAGGTTTTCGTACTGCACTTGGAGAGTTGCATTACCCCAAAAAACTATGTTTGTGGGGAATTGTATAAATAGGAACCTTAATAGAGGTGCTATCAAATATTTGTAAATTTATATAGACAAAATGTTTATTTTAACTTTAATTTATTTTATATAATTTATATAAACGCATTATAAAATATCATAGTTTAATTCTTTTGTTGTTGCGAAAACTCTTCTCAATTTTTTACTATTGCCAAGTCTTTTGTATTATTCTACAAGAAATCACACCAAATAAAAATATCAAAATAAAAACCGTAAATGCCAAAGGAAGTTGAATTATTTATTACATTTTTATTTGGTATATTCTATATCATTTTAAGCTCGAATTGTAATGGTTTTTTTTATCGATGTCCGGTCCCTAGTAATGAGTAATGACTGATACCTTTTTTCTCCTCTCCGCTTAGGAACTGCAGTTTCTTTAACATCACTTTTACACTTAAAGTCTTTTTTTAGTTTAAACTCTATGATAATTAATGTTTTAAATACGAACTAACAGTGGCAGCGATTTTAGCCAAGTGATTATAAATGGGGGTCAAAAAATAAAAATTCGATTTTCCCTAAACGTATTCATAAAATATAAGTCTCAACCAAAAATGATATCGATCATTGTCTCAACGAAAAAAATAAGCACCGCAAGAATCCTTTTACGTAGGGGTGTGCGAATATTCAATTTATTTGAGGCGAATCGAATACGAATTATTCGTTTTTAATTTTAAATCGAATATTCGAATAATTCAAATAGTTCAACTATTTTTAATAATTCAAATTTATTCAAATAGTACGAATTATTTGAATAGTTCGAATTTTTCGAATGGTTTGAATCATTCGAATAGTTTAATTTTTTAAAAAATAGTTTGAACTATTCAAAAATTTGAACTTTTAAATGATTCGAACTTTTGAATAATTGGAATCCCCGAATTAAAAATTTTTTTTCTAATTACAGGAAATAAATTAATTTTGCCTTAATTTTGAAAGGTTTCAAAATAATTTAAATTTCCATTTTTGAATTGTGTTATGGTTTTTTACTTATTACATACGGGAAATATATTAAATTAGTTTTGTTTTTTCCTTTGTTTATTAACCCCTTATTAAAAAAGTTTTATGGAAAAGTCTGTTTTTATTAATTAAAAAACGCAATTTTTAATCGAAAGTTTAAACGTTTCGTTCGCATTATTATTTTTAAATAGCTACTTCGACTCTTATAATTGTTTATCCATTATTTTTAAAAATAATTAATTTAAATTGTTTAAACTATACGAATTATTCGAATGCCTCGAATTACGAAAGTTTGAATTTTCCCGAATACTTTCAGTTATTCGAATGTTTGAATATTCGAATACTTTCAGTTATTCAAATGGTTCGAATCAACCCGAATAGTTCAGAACTATTCGAATAGTTTAAACTATTCGAATAAATATTCGATTCAAATCGAATATAACTATTCGATTCGATTCAACAATTTATTCGCACACCCCTATTACGGAATGGTCAATACTTTAAGTTTTATCAAACATTTATCCCTTTTCTAATAAAAAAAATAAATATCTCGTAAACAATTAAATATTTTTAAAAAAATTTTTATGGTAACCGGAGTGTCATAAATGGCATAATTTCCTAGTTTAAGTTTTAAGTGCGTACATCTTTTCCGTAGAATAAAAAATTGGAAAATAAATTTTGTCTGTTTTTGCAATAATTTAACCAAATTATTGACGGTTTAAATTCTGCAAGGCTCAAATTTACCGTTTTTAAGTACTCTATAAAAAACAAAATTTGAAATACTCACTGGAAGTAGTTTCAAACTTCACAAGAAAATCGATATTTTTTCTTGTTTTCTGCTCAATAAAAGTGTGGTCAACATGTACCTTTTGGATGAAATTTTTGTATATTCTTCGAAATTACGATCAACGTGTCTTTAATTCGGAATATTATGTAAATGTTTAGAAAAAGTCCCAAAGGGCCAATGAAAATTGCAAAAAGTAGTCCCGGCTTCCCGGTTGTTCCGTGTCCGAGTGACGAACGTGAAGCCAGAATACCTTCCTAATTTAAGGGCTCTGTAAAAATTATAAATATTAAGGATATATTTCGGGAGGTAGAACTTTTTTAGGAAATGTCCTACTCTTTTTTAGATCTTTTTTTAAATTTTGAATATTTTTAAATTTGTTTTGAGATATTCAAAAGAAAAACAAACTCCTTTTTTAAAATTGTTTATAACTTTTTTCAATTTCATCGACCCCTTTGGAACTTTTCCCTAAACTTTCTAATAATTTTCCAAACGATGACAACTTGATCTTTTTCGAAAAATTATAAAAATTTTTCCAAAGGACATGTTGACCAGACTAAAAATGTTGTTTAAACAATGTTACGGTCAACCTAATTGGAACACTAGAAATTAAATACATATACATTAATAGACCGATTTTTGGGTATGGGATACTGAAATGTATTACTATCAAATTTCGATGATTTTAGTCTACTTTTAAGATTCTCGCCCACTAGAGCGACGCGGCGCAACGCGATGCGACACGGGGTGAGAAAACGCGATGCGGCGCGTCGAGGTTCGATGCGAAATCGTCCAAAATGTGGCAGTCTGTTGCGAGTTGTTATGGATAGCTCATCAAACGAAGATATTTTTGTATGTAAAGAAAAGAAGAGTTTGGGTCGATGAAATGAATGGAAAGATAAATGCGTGTGGAGAATTCCCTTATTTATTTCCAGATTTGAGAAAAGATGCAAGAAAATTTTTCAAATACTTTCGCATGTCGGAAGAAAAGTTTTTTGAACTTCTCAGTTTAATATAGACGTCTATAGAACACCAAAAAAAAGTTGCTTTCACATACCTTGAAATTAGAATCCACTAAACAACTTTTTTATTTAGATTAATTTTAAGAAAAATTATAATAATAATTATATACAAATTTCACAAAAATCACAACAGATGAGCAAATGCAGTGATAACAGAACAGAGCAACATGTGAGAGTCTTTACGATGAGACTCGAATGTCACGCGACATTGTCGTTTGCTTGCTCTCCCGACTTGTCTCGAGCTGTCCAAGTCCAAGTATCTTTATTTACATCCATCATAAATTAAAAAAAATCAGAATGGCAAGTACCAAAAAAAAACCTTCAAGCTTGCTATTTTTATTAAATTTTTGCAACTGTGCACGTTTTTTGATCTTTATTTAAAAAAAAATCATGATACGCTCAACGCACCAAAATAAATAAGTGCTAGTTTATAAGCTTATTAAGTGTAATACATATTAAAGATAAAATAATTATGTTTGTGCGCAAAGCGCATCATATATTTATCTAAAATAAAAGAATAAGAAACGTGTAAAATATCAAAAATCAATTAAAACAGCAAGTTTTTTTGTACTTGTCGTTTTGATTTTTTTTTTACCAATTTATTGTAGAAGTAAATAAAGATGAACTCATTATAAATATAATAAAATGACTGACCCAAATTGAAACTTTGAATTTTCACGAATATGATGTGCGAAAAAAGGTCGAATTTTACCCACATCATGTGTACACTGTTTTCTGTATATTTTGGGCACCACCAGGCACAGCTTACCAGAGCTTTTATTCTAGGAGTTAGAAAAAAGTTTAAATTATAAAAGTTAAAATATTTTTACTGAACCGCCCCCAATTTGTCATTAGAAAAAACCAAGAGCATTGAAAATTGTGTTACAAACCATTGGCAAAAGTTTATACTCCTTTTGTAGTTACCTGGCAACAAAGTTTTTGTGGGTTTGTATTTGTGGGTTTTTATAATTTTTTTTTAATTTTATTAATGGTTCCTTAGCATAGATCAAGATCTGACCTACAGTTTCTTGTGGAATTTTCACGATAAACTTTAAAATATGAAAATATTAATGTCCGTTTTTGTTTAATTAAAAAGGTTTTTTTTTTTTTTACGCTTAAAAACACTTTTGTTTGATTAAACTTTCAATAAAGGAGTAAAAAATGTCTTCTGTTTGGCATATTTCTATCGGAAGTAGTTTCACTCTAAAGCCTGATGCCTTTTTTTTGGCAAATTATGAACATTCTATCATATCAAACATCTCCAAATGACAACATTTTAAACAACAGTAGCATAAATGAACTGTTCCCCTTATGATTTATAGTTAGTTACTAAAACATCATGGCGGATACACATGTTATCTTTTGTTTTTTTAATTTTGTCATAGCATACTACGATAATTTGTACAAAAATGCGATTTTAAAATTCCATGGCTGCCGCATGCAGTTATGGAAAAATACATTTAAATTAAAATAACTTCGATATTTCTCATTTTAGGAAAAAAAAATGTAAATAACTAATTATATGGAAAATTACATTCTCTTTCGAATTAACGTAACAAATACAGGGTGTTACATTTAAAAAAAGTATATTTTTGTAAATAACTCGTAAATCTGATGTTCATTTGTTTTTTTATTATCGTTATTGTAATCAGCGTAAGAATGTACACATCTTTGCTAACTTGTATCTCATAATAAAAAAGTTAGCAATAGTGGCGACTTAATTTTGAAGGTGATATATATATATATATATATATATATATATATATATATATATATATATATATATATATATATATATATATATATATATATATATATATTATATATATAAAAGAGGAAGGGTAGTCGTGACTGACTAGTTAAAGAAAAAAAAATCTGAAACCAGAGTAGTGGAAATGCAGTCAATTGAAAGGCCACTTTAAGTAATTAACTCTTTATTGAAAAAGTCGAGCTTTCGGAAAACTTTTCCCATCATCAGGACAATCTAAAAATAAAAGAAAATGATTCTTGTTGTGAAACAACAAAAATAATTCTCTCTTTTACAAAGTTCTTACCATATGTGAGTTGAAAACATGAAACAGGTTTATAGAATGAAGAAAAAAACTTCATTCACATTCCTCTTTAAACTACATTGAGTTTAACTTAGTTTTTAGCACGTGGATCGTTGCCACCGTGTTACTAACAAGACTTTTACAGTGAAGAAATATAATAAAAGCAAAAGAATTTATAGTTAAAAACTTACAAAAAACAAGTATGGTTTTAAAAACTTAACGACCAATGACGCTGTCAGTTGAACAAAGTAAGAAATTTGATATAATGATTTTAAAAACTTTGGATTTTCCATTTTTAAGATTTGGACCTCACAGGCCCATCTTGCATAACTGACAGGCAACACTGGGGACCACGACAGATGGCTCTGTCAGTTATGCAAGATGCGGCCTGTGAGTCCAAATAAAAATGAAAATCAAAGTTTTTAAACATATATCAAATTTCCTTCTTGTTCAACTGACAGCTCATTGGTCGATTTAAACCATACTTGTTTTTTGTAATTTTATAAATTCTTTTGCTTTATTATATTTCTTCACTCCGTAAAAAGTTTGTTATTACCGGTGGCAACCACATAAACTGGTTAAAGTCAATGTAGTTTAAGAGGAGTTTTTTCTTATCTATTAAACCTTCTGTTTTCAACTCATAGAACTTTTAAAAAGAGAGAATATTTTGTTGGTTTGCAAAACATTCTATGATTGTCTGATGATGAAAAAGTTTCCAGCTCTAAGTTAATTCAAGTACATGCAATGACTGTATCTATACAGGAACGTCAAAATGAGAAATATGAAATCGTTTTTTTGAAGTAAGTCGAGTGTTTCATAAGATATTAAATTAAAATTTGGTGTGAGGGGGTTTTTTGGAACGAGAAATTGAAATCCGTTCACGGATTCGCTATACCTTGCAGAGGGCGCCACGTGCGGTATATTGCATGTGTTAAAAATACCAAAACTTTTTTGTACATCTGTATAATAAAGTTCTAGTAAAAAATTCTAATTATCCAATCTTTTCTTGTAAAAAAAGTATTCTTAGTAAATGTCGGCCTGAGAATCCGTTTATTAGATATCCTAATTTTAAAATCTAGATAATTCTTTTTAAACAAATTGGCAGACCTTGGGCACCAGTAACTTTTTACGTACTGTCAAATTTGTCATTTTGACAAAAAACGCTTCAGACGCTCTTAACAAGCTTCTCAATTGCTCCTAAAATAAATCTACATTTTTTAATTACATATTTGTATTTGGTGTGTTTTCTTACAACTTATAAAACCATAATGGCTCATTGACCAAGAAATATACCCTTTCCCGAAATGGCGGATATGGTTTTGATGTTTGGTAAGTTTTAAATATTAAAACTTAACCTTAAAATTTTACAAATTTTATCCCTATAAATTTATGTCCGTTCAGAATCCTGAACAAAACATGCAGGACCGACCTAAGTATGCATTAGAAATAGCTAGGTTTATGCAGCAGGATCCAAAGTTTTTAAATAAAATTCTATTCACCGACAAGTCTTCCTTTACTTTAGCAAGAATGTTTAATCAAAAAAATAAACGTTATTAATCCAGAGAGAACCCTCACCAAATTCAGCAACATAACAATTTTATTGTTTCCATGGCTTTCTTGATGCTAATATGAAGTTTTTTGTAATTTATTAATAATTTAACCTAAAATATCCAAAAAATGGTTTATCCAAATATCATCAATGTATATATATTTGAAATCAGAAAAAAAGATCTTTTATTGTAGCGCATACTATACAGGGTGTTCCATTTAAAAAAGTTAAAGTTGCCTATATTTTTCCATTTTTTTATTGCGATATTTTTTTCTGATAATTTTAAAAGGTAATATGGAAAAAATCCTACAATTTTTATAAAAAACATTTTTTTCTGTCTTCAGAAGCCACGTAAATATAATCAAAGACCCTGTACAATCTGTACATGGCGCGTTTTTTTTTAACGTGGTAACTATTTCATAATAACAGATATTCGCAAGGGTTGGAATTAATAAAATCGGTGGAAATTAAAAAACAGTAGAAAAATTAATTCGTTCGATTTAAAATCTTCAATTACTTCTTGTTGTTGTTGTTATTCTTCTTGTTCTTTTTCTTCCCTTCTTCTTTTTTATATTCTGGGTATAAGTTAATTGCGTTAATCGTGATGTATCGCATGTCTCTTCGTCAATATTAAAGGAATACTCTGCTGTTGGTGATTCAACATTCGAACACGACCGGCCTTTTCAATTCGTGCATGCCAGAGAACAAAATAGTCCAACTTAACTAAACTAGGAAAATGTGACTCCAATGCTAGTTTAGCTGCTAGACGCTATGCCCAGACATTCCCAAACCGATTTCATCCCAGAAGAAAATATTTTTTAAATTTGATTAACCGCCTAAGGGAGACTGGAAGTTTCAGCAAAAGACGGAAGGGTAATTGCGGTCGACCTCGTGCGGTTCAACCAGGGCAAGAGGAAGAAGTTTTAAGAATTGTCGAAGAATCACCAAATATTAGTACTAGGGTTTTGGCTGAACGGGTGAGAAATATTGGGAAAATCGAGACACATAATATTTTACGGAGTCAACAACTTTACCCATTTCATCTTCAAACAGTATAGGGTCTTTTACCCGACGATCCCGAGGCAAGACTTGTTTTTTGTATATGGTTATGTGAAATGAATAACAGAAATGTGGATTTTATAAGAGCGATCCTGTTTACTGACAAAGCCACGTTCACGAGAAACGGCATGACAAATATCCATAACGCACACATATAGGCTGAAGAGAATCCTAGGGCCATAGTTAAGACACATCATCAAGTAAATTTTAAAGTGAATGTGTGGGCAGGTGTTGTGGATAACTTTCTTTTAGGACCTGTCATTTTACCAGGAAATTTAACTGGTGATTAATTTCTGTTGTTTCTACAAGAAATACTGCCCGATTTGCTTGATGATTTGCCTCTAAATTTAAGACAAAATCTTTGGTTTCAACTCGACGGTGCTCCGGCTCATTTTGCTATAAAAGTTACTATTTACATCAAGTAATTCCTAATCGCTGGATTGGTCGGGGTCGAGATGCTCCTGTTCCGTGGCCACCCCGTTCGCCCGACCTTACACCTTTAGATTTTTCAGTCTGGGGATGTATGAAAGACTTTGTGTATATGGTTCCGATTTTAAACGAGGATCATTTAAGAGAAAGAATCATTGCAGCTGGAGAGCATTTCAGGTTGAAACCAAATATTTTTCAAAGCCTTAGATTTTCTTTAATAAAGAGGCCTCGTATGTGTATACAAATGAATGGAGGTCACGTAGAACAAATAATTTAGGGTCATTTTTCTATGATTTTTATTATAATAAGTAATTTAGCATTAATTTAGAAAAAATAATTTACTTTTATTTTGTTAACTTGTTAAAATGTACCTAGATTTTAAAATTAAGATATCTAATAAACGGATTCTCAGGCCGACATTTACTAAGAATACTTTTTTTACAAGAAAAATTGGATAATTAGAATTTTCTACTAGAACTTTATTATACAGGGGTACAAAAAAGTTTTGGTATTTTTAACACATGCAATATACCGCAGGTGGCGCCCTCTGCAAGGTATAGCAAATCCGTGAACGGATTTCAATTTCTCGTTCCAAAAAACCCCCTAACACCAAATTTTAATTTAATATCTTATGAAACACTCGACTTACTTCAAAAAAACGATTTTATATTTCTCATTTTGACGCCCTGTATATTGAAAACCGAGCGCCCAATTAAAAAATGGCATAACGAAAGTTGCATTATTTTGGTCCACCCTATATGTGGCCGGCGGATTGGCCTCCTTTTTCCGGACATTATATATATATATATATATATATATATATATATATATATATATATATATATATATATATATATATATATATATATATATATATATATATATATATATATATATATATATATATATATATATATATATATATATATATATATATATATATATATATATATATATATATATATATATATATACAGGGCCACAGATTCGAGTGCATGCATGGGGATCTCGGAAACCGTAAGAGATACGCAGGGTGCCACAGATTCGAGTGCATGCATGAGGATCTCGGAAACCGTAAGAGATACGAAGTCGGTTAAATTATGGCAAAGTTGCGCATTTAGGAGTCTAATAACATGCCGTTTAGAAAGTTGTCAAATTCCGAGTACTTCCGGAGATATCCGGAAAAAACCGAAATTTGCTGATTTCGTTTTTATCTTTTTCTGACGTTATTTAAAGAGATATGAAAAAACAAAAGACACTTTCTCATGGCTACTTCTTAAGCTCTACAAAACAGCGTTGAGAGATTTTCCGTTTGACATTTCGATTTCGTTAGACCATCATCAACTTTATTCTTTTAAATACGGACCTAGGTTTTTTATTTTATTTTTTTGAACCTCCTATTATCCCAATTACAAAAATGTATAACACTTAATATTTATTAACAAATATGGAACGCCCCTATAAGAAATTATGTGCGTTCCTTGTCTTACTCATTGTCTCTTATGGAAAATATATTTATTTAACAGAAAAATATTAAGTGTTATACATCATTGTAATTGGGATTATAACTGCTTCAAAAAAATGCAATAAACAATTGAGTGCCGCATTTAAAAAAATATAGTTAATGATGGTTTAAGAAAAACGAAACGTCGTACGAAAATCTCTCACGCGGTTTTGTAGAGCTTAAAGTGGCCATGAAAAGTGTCTTTGTTTTTCATATCTCTTTAAATAACGTCAGAAAAATAAAAACGAAATCAGCAAATTCGGTTTTTCCGGATATCTCAGGAAGTGCTCGGATTTTACAACTTCTAATCGGCATGTTGTTAGGCACCTAAATGCGCAACTTGCCATATTTAACCGACTTCGATTCTTACGGTTTCCGAGATCCCCATGCATGCACTCGAATCTGTGGCACCCTGTATACATATATTTGAAATCAAAGTAAAGTAAGAAAAACTAAAAAATAATAATATACAGGGTGTTCCATTTAAAAAAAATAAACCGGGTATTTTTAAACACATTTCCGATGCTTTTTTGTTTTATCTGATGACAAATTCTGACGGTTCAGCAAAAATACTTTAACTCTTGTAATTTAAAGTTTCTTCTTACTCTTAAAATAAAAGCTCTGGTGGTGCTCCAAAATATACGGAAAAACCCTGTTGTACGCTCACTTGCCCATAAAAATTTAAACTATATTAGGTGTAAATGCAAAGTATAAAAAAAAGATTTAAAAACACTGACCTAGGGCCTTTCTATTGGTAGAAATGTAAAAAGGGATAACGATCAGATTTGTGATTAAAACTCTTGCCATTTGCTATACATATTTTTTGAAATGCTGGCTTAAACTGTTTTTCCGTTTTGTTGGGTAAGACACGACTGGTAGAGATAGGTAAATGTTTTATGAGCGGTTACCTACTGATAAAAGTAAGCGAAACTGTATAATTATCAGAGGAATACGACGTAGAAGTGTACATTTTCGTATTTTAGATACATTAAATTTTTAAACATTGTTTTGTCAGTAATGTTAATGTTTTTTTTTTTTAATTTTAGGATAATTTATGTCCATACATTAACTTGAACTTACATACATTATTTCTTATCGTAGTCCAAACGAAGTAAATGTTCAAGCAAAATGATAATCGTCTTGCATGAAAAACCAGCATTGATTTGGGAAAAAATAATACTTTTAGTTAACTAACTTTCAGTTCCCAACTGCTGTGTTCACACGTCGTTGTCGTGGTTGGGCCCAGTAGGATCTTTTGGAACATGCGCTAGAGTTGCTGGTTATCGGCAACTCTTTTGGCTGGCGTATGGAACGAGATCCGAAGCTAAGATGAACACAAGGCTTAACTAAAGGTGTTAGCACCGTGCTGATGAGTAAATGACATTCAAACAGAAGGCGGACAGAACCGCCTTTATAGGGAAAAGGGTTTCCTGGCTTTAAACAGAAAGCGGATAGGACCGTTTTCTTAGGGTAAGGCCGGAGATGCGGCCTTAGAAAGAACATCTGGTTCCTGTAACAAGGACCTGGTAACTACCCACGTCACTAGACCGGGAGAGGAGGGCATGACGGATTTAATTGTCTGCTCGTCTTACTCTCCGGGAGACAGGGACACCAGAACACATCAGAACACATATTGTGCTCGTGTCCAGTAGCGACACGAGTAAGAGGAGATGTAATAACTCTCTCCCAATCTGGTATCGGATTCATTAGAAGTCCGATCCTATTGGGAGAAATATAAAAAGGTGTGAGTCCCAATAGATCGAGCGGTCGCAGTGGAGGCCGTAAAAAGTCCACTCAATTTAAACCTACCTACCTAACTTTCAGTTAGCTGGCAAAAAATTCGTTTTCAGTTCAGAATATTTTTTTTTTAATAATTATCTTTACAACAAATAAAACCCATTGTACGAGTAAAATACCCGTTTTGCATAGATACCATTTTAAAATTTAAGATATCCATAAATATGGTACCATAATATGCTTTTTCTCACTTGTCGAAAATATATATATATATATATATATATATATATATATATATATATATATATATATATATATATATATATATATATATATATATATATATATATATATATATATATATATATATATATATATATATATATATTAAAAGTCACAGCCAACTAGCAATTAGCCGTTTAATTAACAGCCTAGCCTCTTTACTAAACAGCGCCGTTCAACTAGCGGCCAGAATGATTTTCAGCCATTTGATCAAGCCGCTAGGTGAATGACTTGGATCGATGACGTTTCATCACTTGTCTAGCCTGTTTATTTCAATTTAGTTCCACTTTCTGCCACCTAGTGCCGAAACTATCCAAATTGTCAATATGGCGTCGACAAACAAAAAATTTGATTGGGTTTTCCAAAGTTTAATAAAAATAGTACAATGGAAGAGTGTAGTGATAATAATAATGTAAATTTAGCTGTGAGTGACTCGAGCAATTTAATTTTTAACGCAAATGTCTATCGAAAACTTGTTGACCAAAACTAACCATACTAACCACATCTGATCTCATGATTTCCAAACAAAAGCAATATGTTACGTTTTAAGTATATTTAATACAGAACTTTTTATATCAGATGTTTCAATTTTTTATTTTTGTCACATGGTCACCCTATCGTACGATTGGCCTAAGCATTAGCCAGCCAGTTTATTAAATGTTGTAACAAACGTTACGGCTGAATATCATTTAGGCCGCTAGTTGAACGGCGCTGTTTAGTAAAGAGGCTAGGCTGTTGATTAAACGGCTAATTAAGCTAGTTGCTGCACATATATATATATATATATATATATATATATATATATATATATATATATATATATATATATATATATATATATTTAATTTTTGGACAGTCTAGTGGGGCTTAAAGCTATAAAGCCTAGGTACTGGGTGTCTTAAGTAAAGTTAGAGGCAGTTCACTAACATGGAACTAAAAGGCCTGGCAGATATGTGGGAAAGAAAAATTCTGTGCAGCAGTGGCTGCTGGTCCATAAGAGCAAAAGAACCATAGCGTGTCGAGACAAAATGTAAATCTATATATATAATTTGCTAATGTGGATATATTTATATGTAGGTAGGTATATATATTTATTTGTCTGTCCACGTGATTCTGAAGTTATGGCTTGAGCTAAAATCATGAAATTTGGCACAGTGGTAGTCTTTAGCAGTGGCTAGAACCTAACGAATCCCGTTTTTGAATTTCGCCCCGGGACAAAAATAGTAGCACAAAAGTGTTTTTTTACCGTTAGCCGTACGGAAGGCGTCTTACGGAGACAGAGGCTACTTAATATTGTCTCTCGCCTGGCGGAGACAGGCTTTTCATCGAGTATAGTCATATACATTAACCCCGGGTTGCACAAAAGGTAATCAAGGTTTAGAATGTTTAACAGAACGTTATGTCAGTGTTATTCATTGGTTTTAATAGGCAACCTGTCAAAATCTGACATTTCGTTAAACATTCAAAGTACTAATCATGCTTTCTGCAACCGGGTATAAATGATCTAAATTTAAAACTTTTTAAGGTGTCTAAACTGACAATTATAAGAATAAGTCAGTTAGTTTTGATAGGTATAAAATGTCTAGGATTTTGGAAAAAAATTATTTTACCATTCAAGGCATATAATATTCTAAATTTTAACTTTACTTAGAAAAAAGGGTTTTTGCACCAATTTTTTAAAAAATTATTTAAATACTTTATTTTAGAATTACGTTTATAAAATAAATTATTTTATGCAAATTTAAAACATTATATTTTTAAATTTATATTATCTGGTATCAAAAAATATATTAATTAAAAATAGAAAATTCAATTTAAGTTTATCTATAAAAATAAATTGACACCTGCACGTGTTTTGATTACTTTTTAGGGTATATTGCATATATGTTTCAAGAAATGTTAAAATATTACATAAATAAGCAATAAACACTGAATGAACAATGAAGAATACAGGTGTCAATTTATATCTGTAAAACAAGTTAAATTTTATTTGTTTAAATTCTAGTTATTATTACTTTATTTAAACCAAATAATAGTACAAATTTATTTTTTTGTTTAATTTTTAGTGATTTAATTTAACTAAAATTTTTTTATCATTTTTAAAATAATATTGTTCCTCAATGTGCACACGTTTGGTCTTTATAGAATTTAAATTAAAATTTTCTATTTTCTGGAGAAAAGCCAAATAATTTTTCTAATAGAGTTTAACCTCAAGAAATGTTTTATCAGAATCTTTAAAAAAATAATAATATAAAAAAAGGCATCATAGATTTGTGATTTTGGCCATTTTTTGTTAAAACTCCATTAAAAGTAGAAAAATGCCAATTTTAAAATAACAAGGTGATACGAAATGAGTGGGCAATATTTCTAGGACTCATTGTACTTCTCAAAATATGAAAAAGCTTTAAATAAATATGTCTCTAAAAATGCTTCCTAAGATGGCTAGAGCCCCCAGAAGGATGGAACCTCTAAAAAAGTCTGCGTTATATCTCAGGACCTCAATAACACTAAAATCTTGGACTTCCATTGTCCTTATTTCTTACACAACGTTTCGGTTAGTGATGTATCTCCAACAGTTTTCAAGTGATAACTAAGTTTTAGATGTGTAACCAATAACAAATTAAGACAATGAAGGTCCAAGATTTTAGTATTATTGAAACCATAACATTGTCTAACACTTTCAAGGAAACATCTCAGGACCTGTTTAAAATAGGCTAGCTAAATTTAATGAAGCTGTTTATTTTCTGAACTTGCCAGTTGCTAATTTTCCTAATTAAATACATTTTTTCGGGGCGTTACATACAGAATGCGTGGTTGGTATATTACGCTTCAAATTTATTGGTTGGTGAATCATTACTACTGATACCAAATAATGAAACCCTTACCAGGCTTAGAATACCTCATTTGTGTAATAATAACTCTTGCATGATTTGCCACATTACATTTTTTTCAGGGATGTGCTAAGTTAATTATGAAATTTTTTTATGGCTTTCGCATAGCAAGTAACAATACTTAAATAATTTTTGCACAAAAACATATTGTTAGTCGATCTTTGTATTCATATTGTTTTTAAATAAAATCATCTGAAAAATATTATGTTTATCAAATGTCAAAATAATTAGAATGTGCCAACTTTAACATTATTTATTTAGTTTTTTACATACGAAATTGCCAATTTTTGTTTGTTATTTAGCATAGTTATAAAACATGGTCGAAAATCTTTTTAACACGTTTTATTTGCAATTAAAAACAATATTATTTACTTTAAAACCTATTAAAAAAATTATTCGTTAAAAAAGTGTTTATATAAAATTCCTTTTGTACATTCTAGCTCTACGGCTTATACTTTGCGGTGCCCAAAGAACTTTAAAATAGTTTTATCTTATTTCATTTCATATAACCAAAAAAATAAAAATAGAATCCTACTGGATATCAGTAAGCTTCCGTTTTGAATAAATAACTTTTTTCGTGTATTTTTTTGATGGTATTTTGCAGCAAGGAGTAATAATAAACAAAACGTCCAACGCTCGACGTGTCAAAACAAATACTAGTAAATCCAGGGCCAAGACTCAGGGCCATATTTAGGCGGTGGCGAAATGGGCGCCCGCCAAGGGCGCAGCTACCTGGGGGCGCAAAACCGGCTATATTTTTTTTCATCAGTTGTCAGTACCGCAGTCATATTATTATTATTATTATTTATTGACAAAATTAATCAAATAATTAAATTACAACAGAACAATTTTATAACAAATTTTCAACTTAGATACCTAATGTAATTGTTTTTATTATATTAAAAGTGAAAAAATGTATGAATTGTTAATATAATATCAATTTATCCTGATACCTACAGAAAAAATGTCACTATTTGAACTTTTTTAATATTTAAGCTGCGGATAAATTTGTATTTTATAAATTGGTTGCAGTACTAGTTCTTTTTTTTGTTGCACACTATTTCATTTATTAAAGTATAAATGGTACGCTTTAGTAGGCCTGCTATGCGCAGTATTTTTGTAACTACAACTTTATTGTTGAAAAAAATATTCCAAGTTTAATCGTCCGCAAGTAAGGATGTATAGTTAATTTACATTTCACTTCTTTTAGTCAGATACAAATAGTTGTTATATGTAAATCATATCTTTTTCGCATAGTAGTCTAATATTTTCATATAAGAAAGAATATAAAATTTGACACACATTCTACCACAAAATTGGTATTTGAAAGAAACGAAATTCCCAATTCAAAAAACTTTAAACTTCAATTTTGCACTTACATTTTGTAAAATTTCCGAGGAATAACCCGTTTTCGTTGAAGGGTATTCCATACTCTCCAAATCCCCCGGTGTGTGGGGGGGGGGGGCGCAAAAGTTAATCCCCGCCAAGGGCGTAGCCATATACCTAGATGACTACGCCAATATTTTCCCAAACAATAAAATTTGGGTACTATAATATATTATTATCAAACACACACCCTTTATGTAATGCCCCTGGAAAAATTTACCTAATTTGGAAAATCAGCTACATGCAGGGTTAGAAAATAAACAACTTCACTTTTAGCTAGCCTATCCTAAACGGTCCCAAAGATATTACGCAAAACGAAATTTTGGGGTTTATTCTTCGGAGGGCTCTAGCTATCTTAGGAAGCATTTTTAGAGGCATGAACTTTTTTTTACATTTTAAAAAGACAATAAGTCCTAGAAATATTGCCCACTAATTTCGGAACACCCTATATACCCATTGTAAAAACAAGAAATGATGGATACATTGGTTTTAACTAATGAGTCAGGAAAAATTAATTTAAAAATATTTCGATTTTTAAAAGAACTTTTGTACATATTTTACTTAAATTATTTGGCCGACTGTGCATGGGAACTTTAACAATTTGTCCAGGAGCCAGTGACAGATTTACACAACCAAGTTCCTCTGAAGCGATAATTAGTAAAATGCATAAGAGATTTGTGTCATTAAGCCACCCGGTATATTCAGTCATTTCCTCCCAATTAAAAACTTGTTAAATTATAGCTAACCCAATATCTCGAAGAAAAAAAAATCTGCTGACTATAACATAGTGCATTTTATGTTACCTGGTCGCTCGAACTTGAAAAAACTTTTAATGATTTCCTCTCTGAATTTTTAGTTGAGAGGAAATCATTGAAAGCATAATATTTTTATGTTCGACCGACCAGCTGACGTATAATGCACCATGTTATAGTCAGCTAGGTTTTTTTTTCTTCAAGATATTGGATAAGCTACAATCTAACAAGTTTTTAGTTTGGAGGAAATGACTGAATGCATATTTTTTATCATTGTGCGTGGGAGACTACCGCCGCTCATTTCTCCAACGTAACCGTAGCTGACGTTCACGAAGCTTCATAATACAACTCTCTGATACATTCCACTAATTATCGCTTAAGAGAAAATGATTAACCAAATTATTACCTGGTTCATCTCATTGCCGCTTAGATAACAATGTATGTGCTGTGAATTTGAGATGTAAATTTTCCGGTATTTACTTTTTAAAAGTTATTTATTTGCTTTAATATTTAGTAATATTTGTTTAAAATAGTGCATGTTTATACCAACTAATAGTAAGTTAGTAAACGTTATGTTACTTTTATTTTAAGGGTTTTTTAAAGAAAAATATAACCAAAGTAAACATAATTTTAGAGGTGCAGAATTGGCAAACAGTACAGTTTGTGTATTTAAATTAATTGAGCATAAATGTGCATACAAGCCGGTGGGCAATATCTCAAGCATTAATAGTAAAATGCAGGTAATTATTGTATATTTTAATAACTAAAAAAAGTTTTTTAATCTTATTTCTGCACTTTGTGTCTGGTTGTATGGCTGAACAGGGCCGTATCTAGGTATGGCCGCGCCCTTGGCGGGGCTTAACATTTGCGCCCCCTCCCCCACACACCAGGGGATTTGGGGAGTATGGATTACCCCCCAAGAAAACGGGGAATCCGTGGGTTTTTTCCCTGAAATTTAGCAAAAGTAATGTGCACATTTGTAGGCTTAAAGTTTTTTGATTCGAGAATTTCGTTTCTTTATAGGGTTATGATCGGTGAGTCGTACTATCTTAATTTTAGCCAACGTAACAATGAGAATGAGAGAAATGATAAAAAAAAATTTCTAGCAACTGATAGTAAAAAGAACTGCTGCCCTCAATTTTTAAAATACCAATTTATTCGCAGGTAAAATATTTTAAAAAATTGAAAGAGTTATATTCTTGCTGTAGGTATCAGAATAAAGTGATATTTTATTAACAATTCATACATTTTTTTAGTCTAATATATTAAAAATAATACAGGTCCACAAAAAAATGGTAAATGCTGGGTGTCGGATTAAGATTTTTTGCTGATTTTTTTCCGCTAAACACAAATCTGAATTCAAAATTAGGGGTCAGACAGCAAAAAATCAAGAAAACCCCAAAAAACCGATACCGTACATTTACAGGCAGAAACCTGCTACGCACGGAATGTTTGGACTACGACTATATAAACTATAAGTGATACAAAAAATTTCATAAAACAAAAAATAGAGCTATTAAAATTGTCTATATAAAAAGTTATATAAACGATTTTGATAAAATATGTAATAAAGAAGATATAAACCAAAATATAATTTTGAAAAAATTTTAGTCCAAAATAAGGAAAAAAAATGTGTTTTATTATTGTGATTTTGTTTTTTTTTATAAAATATTTATTTTATTTATTTAAATCCCAAATTACTTATAGTTTTCAAAAAAAATTAAAGATAAAAAAAATAATTTTCAATTTTTTCGTGGGGTACCTTGAAAAAATCCTGAAAATTTGGTTTTTTGATTATAACTCGAAAAATAGTACTAACTTAAATTAAAGGTCTTGTTAAAATAATTATTTATGTCCTACAAGGTATCGTGTATCTTTTATAGTTTTCGATATATATTTAAAAAAAAATCGTAAATTTTTGAAATTAAGCCTTTTCTCGATTTTTTGCTGTTTGACCGCCAATTTTGACTTCAGATTCGTGTTCAGTGGAAAAAAGTACGACAGAAAATCCTAGTCCGACACCCAGCACACACCATTTTTTTTGGTGGACGTGTCTAATTAAATGAAGTATCTAAGTTAAAATTTGTTCAAAAATTGTTCTATTATAATTTATTTATTTGAATAATTTTGTCAATAAAAATAATAATATGAGTACGGTACTGAAAACTGATTTGGCGCCCCCAGATAGCTGCGCCCTTGGCGGGCGCCCATCTCGCCACCGCCTAAATACGGCCCTGTGGCTGAACAGCTCAATCCCAAAAAATTGCTATGCTGGTTCCTCAATTACAAGACAAAAATCGCACGCACCTCCATTTGTCATATTACACTGACCCAATTTAGGCTAGTCACTATGTTTAACAGTTTGTAGATCTAAAATATACTTACATTAAAGTGTAACCCAAAAATGTATTATGTTTTTTTTATGTCTTTTTTTCAGTAAACCTTACCACTTAGATATTCAAATTATTTGATAGTAAAAATAAATAAGCCATCCTTAATAAAATACCTATCAAACATTTTTATAAACATAATAACTAAGTACTTACATAAAATTTTTATCTTTTTTAACAATGGTATAGAGAAACGGTAGCTTGTTGATCAGTGACCACGCACGGGTTATAACACACTAATTTGAAACGTTATATCAACAATATTCTAGCATGGTTAACGAGTATATAAATATTGTATAAAAATTTGAGAAAAGTCGAAAATTTCTTAAGTACACAAATTGAGGAAGTCTAACTAGTTCATTGCCTTCCTGCAAAATATTTTGATGTTTAGTTACTTTTCGTAATACGGACAAGAAAATAGAAATTTTAAGCAGTTATGTTGCAAATTTTTTGTATTAAAATTTTGTAAAATAACATTACAATAACAATTTTAAGCTGTATCAATGATCGATATACAACTATATATTTTTGGCTGTATGATCTAGGTCCCGATTAACAAAACTAGGTTTCTTTAAAAACAAATAAAACTCATAACCAAACGTCATAGAATACAGTTAGTGGTGCTTGTGTATTTTTATTTTTTGTAAAAAGGGACACAAAAAAATCATAGTAAAAACTATATTTCTAAAGTGTTTAGTATTTTTATTATATTATCCGTTAATGGTTGTGTTTTACTTAAATTTATACCTCTTACATTTTTTACACCAAATATATTGAATTTTTGCAGAGGGACAATTTTAGTCTTAAATTTTCACCCACCATCCCACAAAAATAAGGGCCAAGTTCCTATCCAAAAATCACAGCCTCTTATAGTTCTGAGATCGAGATTTAAAATTAAATTTAAGCAAGTTCTTTCCACAATTTTATTCTTCTCTTTTTTGACTTGGCAAGTTTTTTTCTTATTTGGCTGTATTAATACCTTGTTTCTATAATACAGACAGTTTTTTTATTAATACGACTGTTAGTAAAACAAGTTAAAAAAGAGTGGAACAAATTTGTGGACCAAACTTGGTCTAATTTTGGATCTCAGTACTTTAAGCGGCTGATATTTTGGTAGGAACGTGGCCCTTATTTTACATAATTGTTTTCGGTGGGATCTCCTCTCATTTGCCTAAGTTCAATGAATAGAGAAAATTAGAAGGTGGGATATCATTCCTGCTGTTTCTCTCAGTAGACCTTGCTTTATTGTAGATAGAACCTAACCATTAAACTGAACAGGAAGTACAAAAATTGCTTATATAATGTGCCTTGAATCGCGCCTGATTTGAAGTCGAATAGATAAATGTGGCAATTTTCTTTGTTTATTTAGAAAAATTCTGCCTGCATTTTAAATTGTAAGACAATTATGAAATCAGAGAGTCCGGTTCAATCGGATCACAAAATTCTGAAATACCCCCTAAAAATACGATCTTACGAACCTGTTTCAGGACTTTCCGTTCCTCTAGATAAGATAGTATATTCTCGAAGGTTCTCCAATTACATAATTGGTAAAACAGAGACACTTTTTGCCCGTTTTTTTTTTAAACAGTGGGATGTTTTCAAGCTAAATCTTTTTGGTCAAGTATAAAGGTTAGAGATAAGGAGGACCATCTCTGTGTTACAAAAGTGAGCGCATTGATTAAAAACCTTTCTCTCTAGGCATATAGGGATATTTTATGTGAAGGTATGTCTTAATGTGCCAAAAGCGCCTCATGTTAGCCCAATTCTGCGTTTTATCTCACAGGTCCGATTGTCTCTTCCAATGCAGGTTTCGTGGCCTAGATAATATATAGTTTGTCCAAGCTAACATTTTTAGGTTGGCAATGCGAATATCCCTACATATTAGTAAATTTTGTTTTTCAGATTTAAGTTGGCTGATAATAGAATTTTAGTCAGGTCTATACCACGGGTCTATACTGAGGAAGGGGAGTTTCAAAATTTTAAAATCTTAAACAATTTGTTGTTAGATTACAGTAACTAAATTTATCAGTATTTTTTTCTGTTCATATATTTGCATGAATTGTGAAAGCTTGATGTTTGGCCATAATATTTTATGTAAAAATATCATTTTTGCCTATATAGCGCAGATTAATAGTTATTTATTAAGTGTTTGTTATTTAGAAATAGTTTACACTATTTTACACTTTTTGTACACACTTAGTCCTAAAATACACCTTTAATTAGAGCGCTTGGGTACGTAAAAAAAAAGTAAAATAATGTACACTATTTCTGAAAAACAAACATACCTGTTATGTTTTGTTATATTTGCAGCAAAACTCTTAACAGTTGAATTGAAATATCCTGATAAAATATCTCACTATAAGGGATGGTTCAATATCTCTTATTATGCAATTTTACTATTTTTTAAAGATGCCTAAAGATAAATCGATTTATTTCATCTAATATAACTTTTATAGCTGCTTCCTATATTAAATAGGTAATAAAATAAATAAAACAAAACAGTAATAATCGTTTATTTATTCAGAGTATCATAAACACAATTAGATGCTTATATTTTATAAAATAAATTTATCAAAAACGTTGGAAGGTCGTGTTTAAGGCTTTAGAAGTGGCAGTGTCCATCAGGGGTTTTTTATGAGAAAAGCAAACATATGCAATGACGAAAGAAAGATGTATGCAATCTGCATGCAGCAGATACTAGTCTAGACGTTTTTACGATAAAAGAGCAGACAAAGTGGGAGGTTGCGCGTTTTAGCAGCTGAACTCTAAATGGATGCTTGTGAGTCCAAGCATTTTGGCAACTACTGTGGCCATTGATGTAATGTGTTTAAATGAAATAGTCATTTAAAATTTGGTTTTTTATTAAAAGCAGTAAGATAGTTTAATAAAGAAAAGCTAAAAAGCAAAAAGAAGATAACTTGTAAATGATTTTTATTACCATTTACCTTATTAATAAACTAATAATGTGGGTCCCATAAAATAGGGAATAAATTGCAGTTGAAACTGCCTTATTATTTTTATATTTATACCATTTCAATAGTATTGAATTCTCAATAAAATGGAGGCAAGCGCAGCACTTGATGACCAGCCTCCTGAATAACAGCATCGACGACATAAGATTTGGGAGTCTTTGGTAGGCGCTGAATGAAGCACCACAGAATCAAGCACAAAAAAATTAACCATATTTTCTTTCTTCCAGCCACTATTTGGCCAGTTTTCTAACAACCTACTGTGGTACCTGGCATTATCTAAAATGACTAATGAAGGCCTTTTCAAATTAGGTCGTAGATCTTCACTTCTCACAAATTTCAACTTTCATCTCGCCATGGTAATCTCCTGTTTTTGTTTTTGATTTAAAAATTCTGGCACCATCAACATCCTTTTTCGGAACCAGCATGTAGAATCATGTATCTAAGGAAAATATAAGTATTTTAATAGTGATTTAATTAAATATACTTTAATGTTTCATAAAAATGCAGCAAGTATGTTCTGTAGTTTAATGTTGTCTAAAAGCTACAGGTTTAATCATATGTCCTATGTATGAAAGAGACCCTAACTGAGGTATCTACCGAATCTGTCATATATTTATATTTTTCTACCTACTAGGATACCCCTTAAGTCTAAATGTTCACATACTACGAGTGTCTAGAGTGAAGTCAGAAGTAAATTAGTGATAAGGGACTTAAATATATTTGGATTTCATAGTCTCGAAACTCTAGAGATGAAGGTGCAGAAAATGTGACATGGACAATAAAGGGATGCATCTGAGTAGACTTTCAATTTGCTCTAATTAGGATATGCAAAAGAAGGAATTACGACAGCTAATGCTTCGGAGCAGAAGCTGTGAAAATATTCTTAAAAAAGAAACAGGTCTTCTACAGCTTGTCGGTGTGCAAGAGGAAGCTTTTTTGTAAAACTGTGATAATTTATAAGGCAAAACAAAATTTTATTAGAGGATTGTAAAAGTGCTTCACCTTGTAAATTTAAAAAAATGAGCCCTTCAATTTTTCCTCAACCTTTTCACTGAAATATACATCATCATTCTGCCAAGACTTGCGGAAAAAGCTGTTCGAGAAGATCCAGGTTTCTTAGAGAAACACCCAAAGATTTTTATTTTTTCCTAAATCTTTATTTTCCATAAAACTTTTTAAAATTTTCTTCTTATGCGTTGCACATTTGGTTTTTCCATTAAGCTTAAGTTACTTATAAATTTCATATTTTGCTTCTTATATTGTCAGCAACTGCCACTATGTATTTTTAGATTATGATACTATATATTAAAACGAGTTATTTTACCTTATGCAAGATCATTATTCTGATAGTATCATTTTTTAAAAAATATTTTCCTATTAGGTTATATTTTCTTACCTCCGATCACAGCTCTGAAGTGGGTTTGAAGCTTTTCCGAACTGAAAATACAGTAATCACTGTGATTCATACTCTAAAAAATATCTATTCTAGTGGTTTTTTTCTTAAAACCAACAAAAATAAAAAATCCTTATTCCAGAATAAAATAAATTATGAAAAATGTCAATTAGTCACACCAAAAAAAAAAAATAAAAAAAATAAAAACTCTGCAGTAATCTCTAATCTCACTAATTACTTTAACACACGAAATAACACACCCAAACACAAGAAAAATGTAATACAAAAATTGAAACGATTGAAACGTCTTTAATCCAATACTGGGCGATTTAAGCTGGAGTCTCATGCATCCGATTTCCGACGGTCCGATCATTCGAAAGTATTTTGATTGGTCAGAACATGTGGTGCCACAATGTTCTGACCAATCAAAATATTTCGATGATCGGATCGTCGAAACGATGCATGACTCGCTACGGCAATCGTGATTTTGATGTTGGGTCTAGTAATTTTTGTTTTTGAAATAGCCTGCCAATGCAAAAATGTTAGCTTGGACAAACTATATGAGCTGGTTTGTCTTAAAAAACTACAATTAGTACAGTGGATGGGGAGAAAAAAGCTGTTTGACTTCCGGATTTTTTGGACCGTTTCAATTGTTATTAAAATTTGGAATTAGGTTGCTTTTACCCTCTAGATCAAAGTTTATATATGCTTAGGGGTGCTTTTTATTTTTAGGGGGTAAAAACCACCCCTTATGCTTAAAAAAATAAAAACCATAGAAATAGATCTAAATTAAAAGTATAGCTAAATATGTAAAATGAATCTATTTTTATGTTGTGAGTTATATCTAACATTATATTTTAACGTTTCAACCCTTAAAAATCACCCTTAATAACGAAATTTCAAAAAAAAATGTTTTTTCATTTGAAAATTATTTAATAACGCTTTTATTGTAGGAAAAAAATATTTTAACAGTTTACGCTATAATAAATATTTAACTACCATAACTCAACCTTTAAATAACCACCCCTTATGAGATTTACAAAAAAATTTTTTTGACAAATTAAAACGATTTGATGATAAATAATTATTGTCCCAAAAATGAAGCTAAAAAATTGCAAAACCTTGCAATTTTTGTGTCCTGCATTGATTTGTATAAAAATTTGGAATAAGGCGCTTCTAATCCTCTACTTTAAATTATATTTCATGGTGATGTACGCCGTTTGTTTTTTAAGGATGAAAACTACCCCTAATTGTCAAAACTTATGGAATAACATTTTAAACCTTAAGATGGGTAAAATTTGGTTTGGATTAGTTGATTAATGATTGTTTTATGCTTTAGAATACAATTTTAAAATATTTCAACCCTTAAAAAACAACCCTTTTAAGAGCTTAAATTTAAAAAAAATTATTTACCCTAAAAAAATGACTAATTTACCATAGTAATTTAATTTAAGAATGTTGTTGCTTAAAATATTTACTAATTTCATTTCGCAACTTTTCGACCCTTATAAATCAACCCTTGTTATAGGTTTATTAAAAAAAAGATTTATCCGCAAAAAATTAATGGCTTAACAGATTTAATAATTAAGAATATTACTGCCTGAAATATTACCAATTTCATTCTTTTGCAAATTTTCAGTCCTTAAACCATTGCAATTATTGTAAACCAACAAATAGATATTAATAGGAAAAGAAAGTAAAATTGCATACAAAAATTATACCGGTAAAAGTCAAGGAAGTTTAAAGGTGTATGGAAGCCCAATACTGTAGAACAAAATTGTCCAGCCGTGCATGGCAGCGGAATCGGGGTCGCAATGCGGAGTTTGCGCAATGAGTAGTGGTCAGGCCAGACTTCCATAATTCTTTGTTACTATCTATAAAGTTAACATGACCATATGTCAAATTTAAACATTCACTGTTTTTTTTTTGCACAAAATTGTTGGTTATTCAACGATATCACTGTAGAATATTTAAAATTATTGTGTAATATTGGATTTTATATCATCTGATATAATATGGAAAGAATACTTTACAGCCCTCTATTTAAATGGTTGATATTTTCGGGAGTTTTGTATTTTTACCAAAAATAAATTTTAAACTAAATTGTTAAATGAAATAAAAGTACCTAAATGTAAACCTTATTTCTTTTTTATAATCCACAGAAACACACAAACATTGTGGTAATCATCTAAAAGATAGTTAAGATTGCCTTACTTTCCCACTGCTATTTCCTATGAATATTTTATTTTCTATTATTCATAATTGATATAGGTATTATTATTTATTCGGTTACCTAACGTTACGTCTCATAAGAAACACCTAATTTAAATATAAGAAATACTTACCTAAATTAAAAAATGCCGGGTATGTTACCCTACAAAACCATACAACCTCCAGTCATTTTGTTACGATATTAAGTAACAAACAATAAACACAAAATTATAGTCACAATTAAATAAACACTAATCACTAAAATAAAAATGTTTTTATCAATCCAAAAAACTCCTGCAACCACAAAATATAATCACACAAGACAAAACAACCGAAACTAATACGGCGCAAAGGGCACAAACCACAACGAAAACGGCGATTGATGAGACGACGACGCCAACGGTTGGTGGATGGTACAGCGCGGATATCATACGCCGCCGCCGATGCATTAAAAAAGGTATTTCGGCTCTCATAAGTATAATGTGTTGCCTAACTGCACATTGATTTATCAGTGTGTAAGTGGGCAACACATTAAATTATTTCATGGAATTTTGTTATTGCGCAGAATCGGCAAGGCCAAGTCTGACAGTTATTTTTATACTGGGCTGGACATTTTTTGATCGAATGGGCCATAGCATTGGGCTTCCATACACGTTGAAAACTTCCTTGGTAAAAGTATAAAGTGTATCGGTTTTATAGAATATCATGCTCCGAAGTGGGCTATTCGACTTTTTCAAAAAAAAAGTTGATTGGTTTTTTAAACATAGCTCTTTTAGTTTTAATGATAGAAAGTTTGTTCAGAAATAATTTTGTAGGGTTTTTTAAGAGCTATAAGGCTATGTAAATTAAATCCTTTTTAATCCTTAGTTTTAAAATGAGATGAGTTTAAAGGGCTATAATAAGGTGGTGCTCGCTCGTAAATAGAGGCTTTAAACGGCCATATCTGGTCAAATATTTATTGTACAGAAAAATATATGCAATGAAAAGTCTTTGTTATTAAAAAAGCTATAATTTGGTACCCTCAGATTTTTTTTGTATCTCCAGTATTGTTGGAGTTATTTTAAAGAAAAGTGCTATTTTTACGAAATTGCGGAAAATAGTTTTTCATTTTAAGCTCCAATTT
Organism: Listronotus oregonensis; assembly: GCA_019359885.1. Lineage (NCBI taxonomy): Eukaryota > Metazoa > Arthropoda > Insecta > Coleoptera > Curculionidae > Listronotus > Listronotus oregonensis. Next base: position 88,728 of record JAHBCN010001991.1, read on the forward strand.
TTCTAAAATTAAGCATTTTAATTTGGTTAAACTTCTAGAATGAGTTAATAATACATATATAAATAGAATCGCAGAAAGGTACAGATATATTTTAATTAAAAAGGGAATTAGGGGGTTGTTTTTAATGATCTTTTTGTAGAAAAAAGTAGGGATCGACCTTATTTTTATCATAACTTGCTCAATTTTTATGCTAAAAAATCTTTTTTGTTTTAAAAAGAAAGGTCTTATTATACACTTTAAAAAATACCTTATATATTTTCCTTGAAAAATGCAAACTTTTCCCGCTATTTGACTTTGAATCTTTTAAATTTAACATTTGACGAACAAAAGCTAACCGTGGCCGTAGCTCGGTCTGTATTGGTTGTAGAGATATTATAAAATAACATTTTTTTTAATGTTTTTTTATAAGCTACAATTTTGCTCTTTACAGTTTTTTTGATAAAATGCATATTTTTGGAGTTATTCGTGAAAACCCCATTAAAAACGTCGACTTTTTTCGTCGAAAAAATTTTACTTTCAATCACGAATTCCTCGAAAAATATTAGTTTTACGAAAAAAATGTATGGAACATTTTTTACTTAGAATTACTTTCTTTATCGATTCCTGCAGTTTTTTTTTAACTTGGGACAGTCCACGAAGGCTGATTGATGCCTATAAGTACTAACGTACCGTGGGTGAGAGGGAGTTTGTTCACACGGGACTTAAATTTTTGGAGATTGGGAGGAGAAGGAAAAACTTCTGCGGGCAGCAGGTTCCACTTGACACTCTAGGGATAAAGGAACGAAGAAAGCGGGACGTTCGGGGCCTCTCTAACTGAACTGTAAAAGGATGCATAAAAGTTGCACTACATGTTGCTCTGTTGGGAGTTGCCAGAGAAGGAATTATACTGGCCAACTCCTCTGAGCAGAAGCCGTGAAAATACCTATAGAAGAGCGACAGATCCCCTACAGCTCGACGGTGGGCAAGAAGAGGAAGCCTTTCTGTGAGCGTTGGATCATTAATAAGACGAACGGCTCTTCTTTGAATGGAGTCCAGAATGCTAAGTGTTGTAGGGGACGCCATTCCCCAGACATGAGAAAAATATTCTAAAGGGGGTCTGATTTGGGATACATACAGAGATTACAGATTGGAAGAAGAGAAATATTTTCTGGCTCGGAAGAGAAATCCAATCTTTTTTGAAGCTGCCAAAGCTATGGATGAAATGTGCTTGTGCCAGTTAAGGTTATTCTCAAAAGTAACACCGACAAGACTAAACGACTCCTTGTTCTGCAGAACCTGGCCGCTCATATGTAAGGGATGAGCATTTGCAGACTTTTTTCGCGACAGGGAACATGACTGTATTTTCGAGGCATTAAACTGAACAAGATTTTTGGCATTGACCTGCGCTTGTTTTCGAAATCAGGATTACACGGTGGCTTAAGAAATTGAATACTAGAGTGGAGGGTACTATCGTCAGCTAAACTATGAATGGGATTGATTGTGGAAGAGAGAAGATCGTTAATGTCTAGAAGAAACAGCGTGGGTGCCAGCAGTGAGCCCTGGGGCACCCCAGCATTAATTTGGTAGAAGCTGGAGGAATGACCATCTACACTAACTGATATACATCGATTAGAAAGGAAACTGGAAAGCCAAGAGCAAAGCTTAGGTGGGCTACCGTAAGAAGGAAGTTTGTTAAGAAGCCCATCATGCCAGAACTGATCGAAAGCTTTGGATATGTTAAGAGCAACGATCTGGGATTCACCAAGAAACTCAAGGGACTTGTTCCAGTTGTGTGAGACAAAGGAAAGAAGATCAGCTGTGGATCTACTGTGACGGAATCCATATTATCTATCATGTAAGATCTTATGTTTTTCCAGATACTTTAAGATTTGGGAATTAATGAATTTTTCCATTACTTTGCAAACAACTGAAAGAAGAGATATAGGTCTATAGTTGGCAGGGAGACTTTTGGATCCTTTTTTGGGGACAGGTTGCACACGTGCAGCTTTCCAACCCTCCGGGAAAATGCCCGAAAGAGATTCGAAAGAGGCGAGTTAAGATGGGTGCAAGCTCGGGAGCACATTTTTTCAAGACAATTGCTGATATGCCATCCAGCCCAGACGATTTTTTAGTATGAAGAGAAGAAAGAATACGCTTGATCTGTTTAACTTTAAAAATTATATCGGACATTTTATGAGAAACAGGGACAACTGTTGGAAGGGGAAGATTAGTAGGAGGATTAAGCGTAGAATTGGCAGCAAATTGTTTGGCAAATAGTTCGGCTTTTCCTTTGGAGGTAGAGACAATTCCATCCTGAGAGATTAGGGGTGGAAAAGAATTTGTGCAAAAGTTCTGACTAATATTTTTGGCAATAGTTAGGAAATTAACTCTAGAATCTCCAAATGCTCATGGCTGTGTAAAAAAAAACAATCAACTCGTGGAAATGCGACATAGCCCCTTAGGCAGTAGCTATGGATCTAATGGGTTAATGCCTATTACTTTTAAGGGGTTAGGCCACTGTAGAATTTTTAAAAATATCGTTTTTTTTTATTTGTTGAAATAGATACCTAGAAACTTCTAAAATGTCATGCAAAAAGAATTAAAAAAATCCTTCAAATTTACCACTTTTCCTGCGACACGTCGGTCGTTTCCAAAATGAGGGAACATACCATATATGCGTTAAGTACGGGCATGCTTAGTAGAAATGGGGTAACTGCTTATCTATCGTTTTTTCTCGTTTCTGAAACACTACTAAATGTCGTTAAATGCCTGTAAGTTTTGTTTTGTCCATTGTATTTTGTTTATCGTATAAATCAAATTTAGTATATTTTTATATAAAAAAGTCATTTTGAAACTTTAACACGTATATCTCAAAACACAATTTTTTGTATTGGCTCGCAGAATAACTCAATCAGTTTTTAATATTTTTGCTTAAAATTTTAAACACATATGTAGGCAGTGCACAACGTACGGAATTTTCGATAAATTAATTAGATTTTTTTTATAAACAAATAATGGCCATTTTGTTTTGTCGAAAATTCAACTTTCTATTTCAAACACCTACCAAATACCCAAAAATCAATATTTTTAAAATTCCGAACGTGTTTCACTAGCTATACTCATTTAAATTTAAAAAATGTTGCCTTTTCCAGATTAAAATTTACATCAGTTATTCTGCTTTCCGCGGAGCATCTTGGAATATTCATGTCGACGGGAAACGGCTTTAGCACCGCCATTTACTAATATTTATTTAACAAAAATGTGTTTACTTGCTGTTTAATACATGGACAACAATATGCTAAAAAATATTTTTTATTTGCTTTCCATCCCTTAAAAAAAAATCGACAAATCGACGTTTTTTTCAAGTCGTTACAGTGGCCTAATCCCTAAAGATTAGACATTTTTAAAAATTAATAGGTCTCTAAATTACTGATAAGACAGAATTTTACTTTAAACAATTTATTATCACGATTTCTTTTTGAAACATTTATATAATTTGTGTAAATAGGATATATTTACCATAATATAAACATATTTATATAATAAATAAAAATAACAATTTATTTTTAAAGTAAATAAATGTTTTTTATTAAAAACTTTCAATATATTAACAAAAATAAACACACGATAAATTTGTTCTTAATTTAAAACTGGCGGTCACTTTGAGCGACTGCGGGAATGTTCGGTTGACGGGAAAATACTCGGGCCACACTGGCGTTCTTTCTCTTTCAGGCAGGCGGACGACCAGCGTCCTGCGGACTGACGGGATGGAACGCAGGTGGTGAGCTAGTAATTGGTGACGTCACCATAGGGGTATGCTGCTGATGCTGCATAGATAGACTGGCCATAGCTGTTACTGTTTCTTTGTCCTCCTTTTCACTACGCGCCGCGTCAGTAAAGGAGCACAGAGCCGTTTTAGACGCCTCGCGTAAACAAGGCCAGTGCACAGCATGCGCGGAAAACACTTTTTGTAAAGCTATAGCGGCGTTCGTACACGGGGCGCGTGCTAACTCTACAGCTGAAATTTGAGATGGCGCATCACCTAGCAATACGCGCACGCACTCTTCCGCTGAATCGCATATAGAGGGCAAGTCATAGCCACCTTCGAGAGCTAACACCACACGTCCGTGCGCGAGCTGCATTAGTTGTCTCGTCATGTAGCCAAAGCAACCAGGCGATACGCGATACCCTCCCAAGGGTGGTAGGTGGCCTTCGGTAGCGTCGAAACCCGCTGACACGAGAATTATATCGGGATCAAATTCACGAGCAATTGGAAATACAACACTTCGAAAAGCCGCAAGATATTCTGCATCACCGAGTGCAGGGTTTAATCCTCCAGACCACGCAATATTTACGTTATATCCGACCCCCGCACCCGTACCACACTCGTTCGGGCCACCGGTTCCCGGGAAAAAGTTTCCATCATCGTGACGGTGCATGGAAATGACTAACACACGAGGATCATCGTAAAATATTTCTTGAGTTCCATTACCGTGGTGAACGTCCCAATCAAATATGAGTATTTTGTGAACACGATGGTCTTTCTGTAGTACACGAGCAGCAATGGCTACAGAATTAAAGAAACAAAAACCCATAGCTTGTTGAGGTTCAGCATGATGTCCGGGTGGCCGTACAATAGCAAAACCATTTCGAATATCTCCAGTCCAAGTTCTTACTGCTAAATCAACGGTGCAACCAACCGCCATTCGGGCTGCTGGAGCTGTGTAATGTTCGTTCCATGTAGTGTCAGTATCAACTCCTATACCTCCACAGTTTAGGCGAACGAAAGCATTCACTGGTAGGGCGCTTAGTTTGCTCATGTCAACTTTGTGCCTAAAACATGGACAAAGTTAGTTTTTTTTTAAACCTATATTAATAGAATTGTAAGTAGATGTATAAATTTACCAAGATTAACAAGTTATATAAAACAGTCGATAACTTGCCAAAGCTAATTAGAACTACTTTAAAGAGTCAAAGTCAGCTTGTCCTTTCTTAAGGGGGTTCTCTGGTTCAGAAAATGTTTATAAATTGTTTCCTCAATATGTCTAGAATACGGTGGTAAAGTGATTTTTCAAAATTCGAAGCCATTATAAATGTACAGCAGTTAGAAGCGGCAGGTGTTCGGAGCGCTGAGAGGTCGACCCTATTGTGTTCTGCCGGCTTTATACCTGCGACCATTTTATACAAATGTATGCTTATATGTATTGCAGCAAAAGCAAAACATCTACTCTAAAAGACTTTCAAGAGGAGGAGGAAGGTGTATTTTATGGACCAGGTATAGCAGATTAATGGTAAGTTAGGATTTTTATAATTGTAACTGTACTTGAAACTTCAAACGCGTTTTTCTGAAAACTATGTTTTTCAAACTTTCCTCCATTATCTCGAGAGCGGCTTAGCCGATTCACTTCGAATTTATAGGGTCGACTCAGCACCTATAGACGTACGGAATGGTCTATTAGCACCACAAAATTTAAAATATTTCATTTTTTTAAAACAAAAAGTTGACAAAAAATGCATGAAATTCGAAATGTTTCGTTCCAAAGTCTGTCAAAAATCCAATTTTCAAAATTTTCTTTTCATAATGGTTCATTCCGTGTTTTTAAGCTTACTGATTAAAACGCCGCCGATTTTTTTAGGTTTAGATAAGTCAATCACCCAATTTTGAGGAGGAAGTGAGCGTCTATTTTTTCGAGACATGTGTCTTCAGAGCGGTGTAACTTTGGTTCTAATGAATATTTTTAGTTAAACATGTATATGTAGACTTTAAAGTTATATCTCTTCATTGGTCCTCACAAAAAAATCCCAAATGCAAAAAATCATACCCTTAAACCAGAGAACCCCCTTAACTAGGCGAATATAAGAGCTTATCAATGAGATTTTAAAAATTATGCAAGCCTGTCAAATCTATAAACTATAATGACGATAATATTTTGTGATAAGGTTGTTTAATAAGTTTTATCGTTCGAAAAGATATTTAATATAATCTTTCTATATTTCAAACACTTGTTTCAGTGATCTGGAAAATTCGAAAAACTGAGTCAAAATACGCTTTCACGGCTGCTATTATCTCTTCCTTTGATGAAAAGCGTTTCCCACGCATGAGTTTTTTTTTGGGCGTGAGAACAGCGATATGTCAGAGGAAAATAAATCTGGCCAATAGGGTAAATGCGATGTTTTTTTGAGCTGTGCGAGCTGTTGTGCTGTCTTGATTTTATCTTGATCTGTTAGTCCGATTTTTTTTAATGCAGCTGATCCAAAAGGTTACAATAATTATCAGAGATCATTGTTTTACTAAGTAAGACTAAATCTTTTTGGATCCCAAAAGAGTGATTACTCTCATTTTGATTAAGAATCATGGGTGTAGACGACTGGTTTCATTCATAATTTTAAAATGAAGCACAAAATTCTCTTTATCCTTTCTTAAGCGCTCCAAATGTTGCTGAGAAACTTGCATTTAAATGTCTTTTATTTCACGTGTGTTAGCGAATGCTATTATACACACAGCTTTCTAAAACCCAAAACTGCATTTAATATTGCTTACACTACCTAATAAAATCTCTAGGGCTTCTGCAAACCTCCTCGGCTAATCAACGATCTTTAAAAACCATATCCTGTATTTTGTTATTATTTCTGCATTGCTTGGAAATCCTTTATGGGATCGTCTTCAAATTTGACTACCACGTTTCATACAACATCTCATCTTTCTGCTGTTTTAATTGAAGATAAAGAAACCTTATAAACTCTTAACAATTGTTTATAAATCTATTCTGGTGTAACACCTTTCAAAAATATGATTTTTTTACTGCATGAAATTCAATTTTTTCTGTTTAAAATTATTTAAATTCGTTTCCGTGCTTCATTTTTTAAAAGCAAAGGTAATTTTTTACTTACCGGGCCCACGGCCGATTTTATTGAAATTTTGTATACTGGGGTTTTTTGGGGCGCTGATCGATAAAGTCAAATTTTGTCGGACACTTTTAGTTTTTAGGTTATAACGCCCACTAGGACCTAACCTCAAAACTGTACAAACTTTTCTAAAATTCCTCCTTCTTAAAACTGATTACAGCCAAAATGGAAGATTCTATGGAAATACACCTAATTAACTTAAATTTAATTTCACCTTCATTTAACAAATCTTAAAAAAAATAGAACAACAAAAATATTATTTTCACTCTTAAAAATGTCAACAAAATTGTCTAGTGATTTGATTTATGTTGGTACGCCAGACACCCGCGAAACAATTGAATGGCCTACTTTATAAATTTGAATTATTTTTATTTTTCCAGATTTAAATTGAAAAGGAAGCCATTCAATTTTTCTTGGGTGCCTAGACCAAGCATAAACTGTCTAAAATAACTAACTAACAATTTGTAGACATTTAAAAAAATTAATATTTTTGTTGTGCTATTTTTTAATTAAAATATTTGTTAAATGGAGGTAAATAATTTATCTTATAAAATAATAGTGTATTTCCATAAAATTTTTAATTTTGGCTGTAATCAGTTTTAAGGAGGAATTTTAGGAAAGTTTACAAATTTGAGGTTAGGTCGAGCGTGCTTATAACAAAAACTAAAGTGTCCGACAAAATTTGACTTCAGATTCGTGATCAGCGCCCCAAAAAACCCCAGTACCTATACAAAATTTCAATAAAATCGGCCGTGGGCCCGGTAAGTAAAAAATTACCATAGCAAAAATCTTGTCACTGCATGATAATTATTTTTTCAATTGTAAAAAATACTGCGACATATTAACGTTAAACAGTTGTAAACATACGAATGAGTTGCCCCATCTATTATGAAACTTTTTCGCGCCATCTCTTATCGAATGACAAAACTTATTGAACAATTTACTGATCACAAATCAGAGTTACCACATACATTATCCTTATTTTAACGACTGGTTAATGATATGTATATATTAAAAGTTTGTCTAATTGATGATTTAATTAAATAAATAAACAGGATCCTGCAAAAACTGCATTTTTGTGGCAGCGAATGCACTGCAAATCTGGCCGAATTGAGAGAACACTCTTTATTTTTTGTCACCGCTTTTATTATTTTATCGACCAGTTTCATCTTATATACAAAAAGAATTAAACGACAATTTGCCGTCGTGTTTCTCTGGGCATATTCACAAAAAGTAATTTCAAAATGCAAGTTTATCTAACCCCACAAGACCCTTCTTAAAGTACACAAATTCGGTAAAAGAACAAAAATAAGATAATATCTTTTATCACTTACCTGTTAAGTGAGCTGGTACCATAAAGTAACGCATGCGTCTCCGAATGACAAGTTTGCAACTCTTGCGTAGTAGCTTTTCGAGGTCTCAAACGGTCACACCTGGACACCAAGCCAGTTTCCAACAACCTTGACCATATACTTTGCAGTCGCCCCGCATGCTCCGGGTGTACTATATTGTTGCCGCATGCGCAGGCGTGTTTGAGCATCTGACTATCATAAGCTAGACCGGTCGTCGGCGCAGAGGATGCGCGTCGTCGAGTTAAAGCAGGTACGCCATCTGGTGCGCCTAGGTGTACAACAGGTGAGCTTAAGGCGCGAGATAACGGTCGTATGCTAAAACAAAACAAAAAAGTAACCAGAGCTGTCAAAACTTGAAGTACTTCAAGTAAAATTTTACTTGAAGTACTTTTTTGTACTTCAAGTATTTTACTTCAAGTAATTTTTATTAGGAGGTACTTGTACTTGATTAGTTTTTATGAAGATACTTGGATTTTTACTTGATTTTACCAAGTAAATTACTTGAAGTATTTATTTAAGTACTTGAAGTATTACGATGTACTTGAAGTAAAAAAAAGTACTTGGAGTAAAAACCAAACTTTAAGTAAATAAAAAGTGCTTCAAGTAAAAAATCAACCAAGTACTCGAGTTTATACGCCTTAGATAATCGTACAAACAAGTTAAAACAAGAAATACGCGCAAACGCTGCTGTTTCTATCTTTTGCTTATCAAAGTATAAATTATCCTTTTGCGCTTACACTATTAGTTTTAGACTATTAATCATTTACCTTGATATTGTTTAAATTACAAAAAATTAGAGATGTTAAAACACCGGTTCTTTTCATTTTAGGTACCGGTGAGCTGGTGCCAAGGTTTCCACCGACGATTTTTTTCGAAATCAATCCTAATAAAAATCCTTTATTTTGATACCCAATTTGTTATTTTTAATAATGATTACTAACGGCCATTTTTCATGGCAATTTTATTATCGAACGCATTCAGGATACGAAACAGTTTCCAAATCACTCCCGAAAATTTAAAAAACGTGACAGTTCAAGAATATTCTATTGGTGCGATTTGACGTTTGATGGAGCGGTTCCCCAACTATTTCGTATTGTGAATGCGTTCATTGTTACCTTCATTTGAACGAAAACTCCTGTATTTTAATAGGCAACTAAAACAAAATTTCCACTAATAAAATGGAAACGACATCAAAATTGAAGTTAGTTTGTTCTGACTTGATTTTGTGTTAATGGGAAATTAAAATATTTCCCAAGAATAGATTTTGGGTGCCCATATAAAACACTCGATTTTGACAGATGCTACGGATGCCAACGGGTGCCAACGCCAACCCGTTGGCAACCACAGAGAAAAAACCCATTTTGGGAAAAACCAATATTTTCTATAATAGTTTAAGGCCCAAGCGCTCACCCGAGTACGGCATTGTAGGCCTGTTGCCATAAATTTACATACGAAATTTTACATTATTTCGTACATCGGATGCATAAGATCCCGACTTAAAACGGGACACTTAGCAACCCTACCTAATTTCCTAACTATAGTTTTTACCGACTTGTCTACTTTCCAATGACGTAGCGCTCAGTCCTGAAAGCTTTTAGGAGTTGTTGGAAACTCCCGTTTAGAGGAATAAACCCTCTAACTTCCTTACAAAAAATACTACTCAAGTATAATTTGTTTTACTTGAAGTACTTTTAATTACTTCAAGTACGTTGGTGTACTTCAAGTACTTTGATTTACTTCAAGTACTTTGGTGTACTTCAAGTACTTTGTTTTACTTCAAGTACTTTGGTTTACTTCAAGTACTTGGTTTTACTTTAAGTAAAATACTTGGGTGGTACTTCAAGTACATTTTAATGGATACTTGGTACTTGTACTTGAAGTAATTTTTAAAAGATCAAAAACTTGGTACTTGTACTTGAAGTACTATTTAAGAGTACTTTGACAGCTCTGAAAGTAACTAAAAGATTTTTTCTACAAACAAAAAAATTATCACTCTCGAATCGACTGACAGAAATGTAGTAGTAAAATATAATGGTTTGCTAGTTCAAGACTATTTAATATTGGTGTTGTGCAACATTCAATATTGGATCTATGCTATTGGTTTATTATAAAAATGTTTTTTTAAGATATACCTACGATTATATAACAATGTGCACTAAAGATACCTGCTACAGTAACTGTTACGTAAGTACCAATAATATTGTTGACCTAAGAGACTAGTCTAGTCAAGAAATGAGTTTTCTGCGAAAAATAGTTAGAAGGGTACGAAAAATATGAGCGCGGATTACAATTTTGAGAAATATGTCATGTCGATTTTTTTCTGCAAATAAAAATTGCAATGGTTATTGACAAAAAACCAAAAATATGGAATTTGTTTTTTGATGACAACTCTAAAACTATACAAGATAGCGGAAATTGCAAAAAATATCCTTAAAGAGAAGAAAATTTCCGATAAAAAAGGTCTGACTTCCGGATCTCTAGCTTAGTTATTTATAATTTTAATTTGTTGCTGAAAATACGGCCCAGTGTCCCAGATAAAAAAGACCAGATACGAAACATAGCGTGGCGGACGGTCAGCGTCCCCCACTATAATGGGCTCAACGGCGGATCATTTTAGGGAGCCGTTTCTCGCGTGCGTTGAACTGTTTAGTTTACTAGTTACTGTGAAACGAGGCTAGTGCGGGGTAAAAGTCAGTTTTAATATATTTTTATTTTCGACTTTTATAACATGACAGGTTATAAGTGCATATTAGATGCATGAAAAGAAATAACTTTTTTCCTTCAATATCTATAAGGTAAGTTCGATTTATTTATTCAGATTCAAAAATCACAAAGACATTTTTAGACGTGAAGCTTGGCTTGTGCCATAATAATCACACTTTCAAATTATAATGCGCAAAATTGTCAGAACTTTAAAAAAAAAATAATTATGAATATTGCAAGGGTGATTAATTGAGAATTTGAATATTTCAACATTGGTATTTCTATCATAATACGCGTTGTAAGATTTGAATATTACAATATTGGTATTTCTACTATTATATGATTTATTGGAGATATTCTGTGTAAATAAAAAAATTCCCTTCTAAGTTATTATTTGGACGCTTGAAGAAAAAATTTTACAGGGTGCCCGAAAAGTCTGGACTGGGTCAAATATCTCAAGAACAAAAGGTTGGATTTCCAAGATTGCAACTAAACTTTGTTTTTGACACAATTGTCTATCTAATTTATGTCAAAAACCACCCCGCCCCGGGGGAAGAATGGTTTTATAATTTTAAAAGAACCCCTATTTTCTTCTTTTTGGATTTCAAAAAATTCTGTGTCTGCCCTGCCCCACCCCTTACAGGATGAAAAAAACAAAAAAAAGTTAAAAATAAAACTAAAACTGAACAGTTTAAATATTTAATTAAACCACCTCAAATTTCAACCCCCCCTCCTCCTCAGGGGATGAAACAAATTAATAAAACAAAATTAAACTGAACCTTCTAAATTCTTAATTAAATCCGTAATAAAAATAAACATTTTTTTTTTGCAATATTATTTTCTTAATTTTTGTCATCCCCCCCTGAAAGGGTGGCAAGGTTTGAAGGGTAAATTTTAATCGGGTCACATATTTTTCGACATGTTTATTTTAATTATGGATTTAATTAAAATTTAGAATGTTCAGTTTCATTTTTTTTCAAAAAATTTTTGTTATCCCCGTGGAGGGGTGGCAGGGGGGGAAAGAAGGGTAACATGTTTTTGTACATGTTTATTTTTATTGCGGATTTAATTAAATATTCAAACTGTTCAGTTTTAGTTTTATTTTTTTTAAATTTTTTTCTTTTTTCACCCCGTGAAGGGTGGCGTGGTTAGTAAAATTAAACGAAATTTTTTGAAATCGAAAATGAAAAAATAGGGGTTTCTATTTAAAATTATCCATTTCTTACCCCAAGAGGAGTGGGGGTGGTTTTTGACATGAATTAAAGACGATTGTTTAAAACAAAGTTCAGTTGCAATCTTGGAAATCCAACCTTTCTTCTCGAGATATTTGACCCAGTCCAGACTTTTCGACACCCGTATTTTAATATTAAACCCAAGTACATATTCCAATACTGAAGCTTAAAAATAGTCATTATTAATTTGATACCTTTTAATTTTGACAGATTCGTGCAATACGTTCCTGTCCAAAAATAAAAAGTCTGATTTTCAGTAGTGCAGGTAGCCCTGCCCGTTAAAAGAATGCCTCTCAAGCGATGCCGTGTTGCTCGAGTCAAAAATTCAATCGAGCCGACCCGGCTTTCAATCTGGTTTAGTTAAATCTGTAGTGTGCCCGTTTCGGGATGAGTATAAAAAATCGTAAAAATTGTTAACTTGGAAAATTCGTTATAAACAAATTTTAAATAATTTTATTACGTTATATTATTAAGTACACTTACAGAAACAGAAAGGACTCCAAGAGGCAAAAAATTTATAGGGTGATCATTTAAACAATTGTCCAGCTTTCAATGAAGACGGAGGAACGAAAAAAAATAGTTAATTAACAACAGACCAGCTTTTTAAAAAATGCATTTAATTTTTTTTGCCAACGGGACTTTTTTTCTTGAAGTGTTGAAATGCACCATATTTTTTTTAAATTTTAAAATCAATATTTAGTGCTTTAAAAAAAATCATTTGCATCTAAATGATTTTTTTTAACTCACTATAAAGGCGGCGTGCTCATCCTGAAACAGGCGCGCAGAGCCCTATTTTCAGCAACAAATTAAAATTATAAATAAAGGTAGAGATTCGGGAGTTAGGAGTTTTTTATCGGAAATTTCCTAATATTTAAGAATCTTTTTTGTAATTCCAGCTATCTTGTATAGTTTTTGAGTTATCATCAAAACACAAAATGGCTTTTTTTCGTGCTTTGTTAATAACAATTGCAAATTTTATTTCTTAGAATTGCAATTTGCGTCGAATGAGCTATCGCTCATATTTTTCGTACCTTTCTATTTTTAGCAAAAATCTAACTTCTTAACTAGACTATTTTTTATAGTGCATTTCTTAAACTGAAATATACCATAGATAAAATATTTCTTATTTATTAAATAGTTTTATGCCAACCAATGTTGTTTTCTGTTACAAGTGGTAGTGTTGTAGTGTATTTGTTATATAAAAATTAATAAGACCCCTTTTAA
>JAHBCN010001992.1:0-102084 GCA_019359885.1 Listronotus oregonensis
TTTATATGATGTAAATGAAAAGAATTCTTTATTTTAAATTATATTTATTTTTATTTAATTGAATCGATTACAAGATATGACATTGGTTTTTGGGGAAATTCTTATCAGAATTTATTATATTCAGTGTTTTTATTGCAAAAAAGAACACTTTGATATATTTGAAAAGCTAAGACTTATGTAAATGACCATTATTTATTTATATCAAAAAAGAATTTTACTACTTCTATCTATATTAGTGATGAGCAAAGCAAGACCAAGACTAAGACCGGGCTAGTCTTGGTCTTGGTCTTGCGGTTTTGGTTTTGGTCTTGGTCTTGGTCTTGCAAGCCAGAAGAAGGTCTTGGTCTTGGTCTTGCACCACCCGGTCTTGGTCTTGGTCTTGGTCTTGCTGCAAGAGTCTTGCTGGTCTTGCTTTTTTTTGATAGTAATAATTTAAATTAAGCAATCTTAAATAAAATATATATTTTTTAATTCAAACAAATAAATAAAGATGGAGACTATATTTTTTGCTTTAAAATTTTAAAATATAACAATTTTAACCTTACATATGTACATTTAAATTATTTGATTAAAAAGCATATTTTAAATGTAGGTGTTTATTTATTTATAGCGCTTTATTTTTAGTTAAATTGAGACACAACCTGCTTTTATACATTTAGTGGCATATAGAAACATTTTATTGATAAGAAATATTTAATTTTTTTTTAAAAAAAAAAACAAAAAAATTTAAAAAAAAATTTTAAAAAGGCCAAAAATAAAAAAAAAAAAACCTTTGGTTTGGGGTTAACCCGGGGGGGTTTGGGCCAAAAAAGCAAGAAAAAACCCTTTTTTTAATTTTTTTTAAAAAAAACCCAAAAAAAAAAATGTAAAAAAAATTTCCCCAAATGGAAAATTTTTTTTTGATTTTGGGATTTGTAGGTTTTATTGGTTTTTTTTTTTTTAAAAATTAAAAAAAAAAAAAAAAAGGGTTAAAAAAATTTTCCCAAAGGGCTTTTTGGGTTAAAAAATTTTAAACTTTTTTTTTTTTTCAAATTTTTAAAAGTGAAACATTTGCCGTACAAAGTTTGTACAAATACTTTATAAACATTCTGCATATACAAGGGGGCCTCGATGGTGCTAAAAAGCTTGATATCTCCGAAACCGTTCATAATGGAAAAAAATTGAATATACAAAACTTTTTGAAAAAAAGGGCGTAAAATGTAAATTATATTATATTTAAAAAATTTTCCCAAAAGAGTCCACTACCCCCCAAGAAAATTCCTTATTTTTAGCTTTTAACCTAAAATAAAAAAATTATGGCAAACAATTCTTTAAAAAAAAACCCTTTCCCCTATATATTATGCTGAAAATTAAAGTCATATAGGACAATGTTGACGTAGATGGTTTTTAATTATCATTTTCGGTTTTGACAAAAATAAACTGGTATGGGTAATAATTTTCAGCTTCTATAACTTTTGGACAATTTTTTTTTGGAAAACCTTTGGGAAGAGAAAAATCTTATTATTTTTGAAACATTTTTTTAAATTTCCCTATTTACCCTTGTTAGAGAATTTTGTAAAGAACAAAGTGATCGTTTTGATTATTTTTTTTTTAAAAAAAAATCTGTTAAAAATTAACATAAACCAAAAAATTAATCGCTTTTTTAGGCAGCTTCAAAAATTTTTTTGTCATGTCCGTATAAAATCCCTCTGTGTATTGAATAGAAAACTGAAATAAAATTTTAAAAAAATGACAAAAGTGCAAGATTTTTGGGGCCCACCCCCCGGTTTTGGGTTTTTGGGGTTTAACAAAACCCCCCCCCAAGACCCCCAAACCCAAGCCCAAAACCCGGTTCGCCATCACTCATCCATATTTTAAAAACAGTATCTTTAATACATACAAAATATTGGTTTAATAAAACTTAAAATTTTTTTTTGAAATTTAAAAAAAAAAAAAAATTTAAAAAAAATTTTTTTTTTTTTTAAAAATTTTAAAAAAAAAAATTTATTTTTAATTTTAAAAAATATTTATTTAAATTAAATTTAATTTTTTATATTATATATATATATATATATATATATAAAATATATATATAAATATTAATATTTTATATATATATATATATATATATATATATATATATATATATAATATAAATTAAAAAAAAATTTTTAAAAATTTTTTTTTTTAATATACATAAAGAAAAAGAAAAAAAAAAAAAGACAAGCAATTAAAAAAAAAAAAAAAAAAATTGACATTTTTAATTAAAAAAAATTATGAACTTTAAAAATAAAAATATTTGACAATTAAAAAAAAATAATTTTTATATTTTGAAAATTAAAAAAAAAATATATATATAAAAAATTGAAAAATTAATAATTTTAATATATTTTTTTAATTTTTAGTCTACAATAAGAAAAAAAAAATATTTTTTTAAAAAATTTTTTTTAAAAAAAAAAAAAAAAATATTTAGGCCTTTTAAATTAAATTTACTTTAAGAAACTCAAATTATTTAATATTTATTTAGTTATATTATTTAATGGCCGAAAAGTGAAAAATTTTGAAAAAAAAACTTGTACATAACTCATTTATTTGTTTTTTTATGGCCGAAAATAGGTGGGGCCGTGATTCTAAACAATAAAAATACACAAGCCCACAAAAAAAGTTGTGTGTGTTGGATGTCAAACGATTTTTTGGGGGATTTTTTTTGTTTAACCCCCTTTTCTAAAGTCAAAAATTGGGGGGCAAACAGCAAAAAATGGGGGAAAAAAGGGGTAATTTCAGATATTAACGAATTTTTTTTAAAATTTTAAAAAAAATCAATATCTTAAAAACGATTTAAAATACACGAAACTTTATTTGACATAACTATGCAGTTTTACAAGACCTTTAATTTAGGTTATATAACCTTTTTGTCTTGATGCAATATTTTTCGAGTTATAATCAAAAAACCGAATTTTTAGAATTTTTTTCAAGGTATACCTCTAGAAAAAAATTGATTAGGAGCTGAACCTCTGCCCTGCATTAAAACTCTTACGTCCTCCTTAATATCTATAGGAAGCAATAATACGGAACTACTTATACTTCCCACTGTTTCTCCAATAAATAATTTTGTATAGACAGTTATGTGTATCATACTGTGATGTATATATTTTGCTTGGATTATTTATAAACGCGTCCCAAATTTGTTATAAGTATAGTTTACAATTTACCTTATGTATATTTTGGTTTTCGACTATTTTCGTGCACGCAACAGAACGCAGTCTAATGCAATATAGCACGCGAATGACGTCAATGTGACGTCAAAACTTCTTTTCTAGGTTGTATTTTAGTGCACATTGCACGAAATAACGAGATACAAGAAGAAGAGATAGATATTTAGATAGTGTTTTTAAAAGTGTTATTTTGACTAAAATACTTTTAAAACAATTAAAATTTTTTGACTCAGAGACTTAGAAATGACTGTAATCAGCGAAGAATAAAAGTGTGTCCAGAAAACGTCCGTATGTCAATGAAAAGACAGGGCTACATATCAAAGAAGTCAAAAAAAGTTCCTGCAATGATACCTCTACAAAAGCAACGAAAAATGGATTTTTGTCAACGTTTTCTAAAAGATAATTTTGATAACGTTTTTATATCTGACAAAAGTTGTTTCCAGCTTGGTGCAAATCACCTAAAAATCCTATCAAACGAAAATGTTACCGTTCAAGTTTTAAAATTTCCCACTAAAATAATGGTTTGGGAAGCAATAAGGCGTGTTGTTAAATTCATCAGATGGTTTAGCGCTGAAATCTATCGTGACGTCACACTAGATTACCGCTAGTTTTATCCTTGTCCATATACTACTAAACCAACGGCCATCCTTCTTTAGCGCTTTTTCATCAATTAATTTAAAAACGGCTTGATGAAACAGCGATTAGTGCGCACGATTCATCAATGAATTTAACAACACGCCTATATCTCAGCGTGGTGCTACATCTCTCTGTATAGTTGATGGCACCGTTAATGGTGCAAAACATTGTAAAAATTTAAGTGTTTTTTTCTTGAAACGGTTTATGCTTTATATTTAAAAAGATGACGTTTTCAGCAGGATAATACAGAAGTATGGCACTTCTGCCTATACTCAAGCTTGGATGCAAGAACACCATTTGGCAACAATTGCATGGCCACCAGCTTCTCCAGATTTTAGTCCCATTGAAAACATATGGGGACTAATGAAGACTGAAATGGAACAAACAGCTCCACGAAATAAAGAAGATTTGATTGCTTAGTTTTACAGGCCTGGACCACCGAACATTATGGTGCTGACCTGGTTTTGGGTATACCTGAACGTTTAGTTAAGTGTTTAAAGTTAAATGAAGGTTGTATAAGTAAATAAGATAATTTATTTGTTATCATTTTTTAATTCAAGTTATAAAAATACACACCCCACAAAAATTATCGCATCACCAATATTCTAGGACATTTTTAATATTTAATTTTATTTTTTTGGAACAATCTGTAAATCTATATATTTAAAATATATTTCTGATTTCTTATCATGGGTAAAAGGTGATCGGAATTTCTTACACATTTTTTTGGAAGCAAAAATGTTCGAGTAGATCATTCCTGTGTTAAAAAATGCATTGAGATCTTAACGTTCTAAGCAAATAGTGTTACTGTAAAGTGAAAATTTTAATTGAATTTGGTTAATAATGGATGTGCCTAAACGTTTAACAAGACATGTGACTAATGAAGAAGCCGCTAGAATCATTGCGCTCATAGAAGATGACCGCAGTCAAAGTTACGGGGGTTTAACAAAGCACCATATCCAGAGTTGTTAATCGATACCAGAAAACAGGACAACTAACCAGAAGACCCGGACAAGGCCGCAGAAGGGTAACTCGACTAGGCAGCAGATAATCGTTATTTGAGATTAACGGGGTTAAGAAGTGGGCATACCACCGCTAGAAGGCTGCAAACAGATCTGTTGGCTGCTCGAAATGTTCGTATAAGCCTACAGACAGTTCGAAATAGGCTGAGAGAATCAGGTTTATGAGCCAGAGTGCCAGCTAGAGGTCCACGTCTTACCAGAGTACATCGAGTAGCAAGACTGCAATTTGCTAGAGAACACGCAAATTGGAATATTCAAGATTGGTCCAATATTTTATTCACGGATGAATCAAGGCCTGTACCAGTATATTGGCGACGGGTGAACGGCACGAGCAGGGTAATTCTCGTCAAACTGAAAGCTTTGGTGGTGGCTCTATCATGGTTTGGGGAGGAATTTCTTTCGAGGGTCGTACGGAGTTCGTACCAGTAAATGATGGAAGACTAAATATGCTGATAGGTACATAACCGATATCCTAGAACCCCATGTAGGCCCTATATGCCCTATATCGGTAATAACTCTGTGCTAATGCATGATAATGCTCGTCCACACGCTACTAGAGTTGTTCGGCAGTACTTAGAAGAGGTCGAGATACCCACCTTAAATTGGTCTGCACGTAGCCCGGATCTTAATCCGATAGAACATGTCTGAGACCATCTAGGATGGCAAATTCAGCAACTTGCTGCAGCAATAAGAACACCAGATGATCTTCAAAATGTTCTTTTTGACTTCTGGGAAAACAGGCCGCAAGAATACCTCCAAAACCTGTTTAGAAGCCTTCGAAGACAAATGGAAGCTGTAATTAGAGCAAGGGGCGGCAACACACGCTATTAAAAACTGATTGGCTGCTTTAAGCTTAAATAAAGTTAATTTTTTTGTATACATGTTTTCTACAATATTTTTGATATTTTTCTATCTTTTGGTAAATTAAAATTGTTGTCCACTGTAGATTAAACTGATTTAAAATAAAATATTGCAAAAGTCTATCTATTGATGTTTTATTTATTAATTATTAATAAAATTAATAAAACGGAAAAAAAATAAAATTTTAAAAAATAATGAGTGATGCGATAATTTTTGTTGGGTGTATATATAATAAAATAGAATTGTGCTTTATTTTTTCCGGAGACTTTTTAGATGGACCATAATTTAAACCTATATTATGACAGGTACATTAAAATGGTTTACATTTTTCTAGGAAGTAACTATCATTGGTCAAAAGGATATCTGGTTATTAAGCTCTAGTTGATCATTTACAATACACTGTATGTTTTTTATTTATAGATTTTTGAGGATTCCACGTTATCTACAAAGTGCCGTGAAATGCTATATCTGTCCTTTTCGGTACTTGGACAACGTTAACGAAACTAAAAACACGGGTTAAACATTTCACGTCCACGGTTCATAATACCGTGTCTTTATACAAGCCTTGGTGGGCTGTCATAAAAAATATATACAACATAAATTAAAGTAATTTTTTTAAGGATGTTCTAAAATTAACCATACTTTGGTATTTTCGGTTTACTTAATAAAATAGGAAAACTAGTTTTGTTCGATGTGAAGGTTTTAAGCTAATAATAAACCCGTGGTACTCAATATGCAATTATTAATATCTAAAAATAAAAAAATACATAAAATATACTTGGAAATCATTAAAAGTGTTTAAATAGTAATCAATAATAGGTTATAAAAACACAGAATATATTAGTACGTGATAGTACTTGATATTTTTGAATTATGTGTAACGACAAGCACTAAATTTTATTTTTGATAAATTTTTCGAAAAAAACAGATTGAAAGGATTTTGTTAGGTTATGTTCTTTTTACACACGCTGCATACCGGAAGGCAAAAAATGCCCAATTTTGTTAAAAGGTAAAAATAAAAAAAAAACTAAATTTTAAATATAATTTTGTGTTGTTTTAACAGGGACTGTTTAACCATCTAAATATACAGGGTGGTTTAATAGTAATGAAAAGTAAACTAATTTCATTGTTAGGAGGAATAAGAATAAGCATTGCGGTAATAGTGGGTTTATATAGTCGAGACAACAAAGCACTAAAAAGGTAAAAAATTTCCCAAATTTTTTGCACTAAAGATCGGAATGGGTTTTTGCTTTTGCTTCCAAAATTTTTTTTTTCTGTGACTTATACAAACCCCAAATTACATTGCTGCCAAAAAATGCATTCAAAAGAGATGCCGTTTTCAGCAGGATAAACAAAAGTATGGTACTTCTGCCTATACTCAACTTGGATGCAAGAACACCATTTGGCAACAATTGCATGGCCACCAGCTTCACCAGATTTTAGTCCCATTGAAAACATATGGGACTAAAGAAGACTAAAGGGGAAACCCAAGCTCCACAAAATATATATATATATATATATATATATATATATATATATATATATATATATATATATATATATATATATATATATATATATATATATAAAATATATATATATATATATATATATATATATATATATATATATATATATATATATATATATATATATATATATATATATATATATATATATATATATATATATATATATATATATATATATATATATATTTATTTTTTTTTTTTTTTTTTTTGAGACTGCCCGGCCTTTGGAAGATGAACGTCATCTCCGTTTCCTCCAAAAATTAACCGGAAAAGAAGAGAAACTTGGCGACCGGGGGTTTTTGGGTCGCTGAATTCAAATATGGCATCGGAGAACACCTGGAATCCCGAGAATTTTTTTGAAAGTTCAGCAAAAACAAGCACGAAAATCATTGAAGGGGGGGGGCGTTTTGGGGCGCTTAATCCAAATTTCACATCGAAAACGCCCCTACCATGATTTTTAAGTTGTTTTTGGGGGTCTCGTCAGGAAAATTCTCGGAGATAAAGTCCACGTCCAGGTCTCGCAGAACCAGGTGTCCGGGAGGTGTTTGTCCATGCCCAATTGAAGTCACGACCCAAAACCCCGGGCGCCAAGTTTCTCTTCCCCCGCGTGAATTTTGGGAGAGTCGGCTGTGGGTCAATTTAAACATCATAATCGTGAACAGCGACATTAAAAATACCGAGAATCCCATTTGGCCAGTTCTGACTCATATTTACAAAGTTATTAAATGTTCCAAAAGCCTCTCAAAAAAAATCATTTTTGAATGCATTTTTGGCTGCAGCAATGCAATTTGCTGTTTGTATAACCTTAAAGTAGGACATTTTTTTTTACATTTTGGAGCGATGCACAAAACCGCATTGCGATCCGTCTTAGTGCAAAAAATTCCGGGGTTTGAGTGCTTTATTACCTCAACTAATAACAAATTGAAAGGCGACAATATTTAAAGTTTGGTCTGATTTTAAATTTATAACGAGTTTGCAGGTTAGAAAATAAAAATACTTTTATACCGTCAGCACACCGTAGAAAAAAAAATCAATCGTATCCAGTATGGCTTTAAGTGAAATCTCTACAAAGTTAGTTAAGAAATTACTAAACTAATTGTAACAGTCCGTATAATTAAAAGGCATACATTTCGAAATGTTTTCAATATTTTAGCTCGCAAGTGAGTGAGTGAAACGGTGAGTTGAGAGAATTATGCTAAGGTCTGTGACCATTCTGTGGTTTTATGTTTAAAATAACCTTGAATCCTCCCGCATAAAG
Organism: Listronotus oregonensis; assembly: GCA_019359885.1. NCBI lineage: Eukaryota > Metazoa > Arthropoda > Insecta > Coleoptera > Curculionidae > Listronotus > Listronotus oregonensis. The sequence goes on from JAHBCN010001992.1 coordinate 8,504, forward strand.
AACATTTTAGTGTTGGCGGAAAGTAAGGTTTTTTTTTGTAGAAATTACTATAATGGGGGAAAAAATCGCTGTATTTACCTCTCCTAGAGTTCGCACAGAAGTTTTTCTCATAAAAGCAATTTTTATTTGGTAGGGATGTAATTTTTTTTACTGTTTTTTATGGCTTGTCTTAGATGGTTTAGTCTATACAATCGTTATCAAAAAATGAAACGCCCTGTATAATATGTCACCAATAAAAAACCTTTTTAAAATTTATTTTTAAATTTTTTTAAAAAAATTTTTTTTAAAAAAAAAAAAATTTTAAAAAAAAAAAAAAAAAAAAAAAAAAAAAAAAATTTTAAAAATTTATAAAAAAAAAAAAAATTTTTAATTTAATTTTTTAAAAAATAAAATAAAATTTTTTTAAATTTTTAAAATTTTTAAATTTAAAAATTTAAAAAAAAAAATTAAAAAAATTTTTTTTAAAATTTTTTTTTAAAAATTAAAAATTTTTTAAATTTAAAAATTTTTTTAAAATTTTAAAATAAAATTTTTAAAAAAAAAATTTTTAAAAAAAAATTTTTTTAAAATTTTTTTTTTATTTTTTTTAATTTTTTTTTTTTTTTTTTTTTAAAAAAAAAAAAAAATTTTAAAAAAAAAAAAAAAAAAAAAATTTTTAAAATTTAATATTTTCAAAATGACTTTACAAAAACCCTTTATAATTTTGTTTATTTATTTATATATATATATAAAAAAAAAAAATATATATATATTAATAATATTATATTAATTTATAATATATAAAAATTTAATAATAATAATAAATATATATTTTTATATTTAAAAAATTTTTAATATAAATATATATTAAAATAATATATATATAATAATATATATAAACCGTTTCCCTTTATAGAGGTAAATGGAATAAAAATTGGTTTCCACTTACATTTTTTAAAAATCTATATTACCCGCTAAAAAAATTAATAAAATGTTTTCTTATCTTGAGCTACAGGCCCTTTTATAAGGTTAAATTAATATCAAATTTTTTAAAGGTTAAAAGTTCCCTTAACAAAAATTTAATATTTTTAAAAAATTTAAACCCCTTGTAATTTTCAATAAAAGAGGTTTTTACTTATATTTATTAAATTTATTTTATATATATATATATATATATATATATATATATATATATATATATATATATATATATATATATATATATATATATACGGGGGGTCCCAAAGTAATGGACACAGAGCAACAGAGATTCCCTTTGGTTGAAATAATAATTTACGTAAACTTGTTTTATCCGAAATTGATAATAACAAAGATACGGGGGGTTAAACTTTTAATTTTGCTTTTGTTTTTCTTAATAATTTTTTACCCAAAAGAGCTACCAAAAAAAATTTAGGATCTGGGGGGTTTTTTGAGGGGAGAAATTTAAATTCGTCCCGGTTTTGATGTTGCTACTAGAGGGCGCCAGCTACGGCCTACCTCATTGTTTTTGATGCGTAACTTTTTTTAAGCTTAGAATATTGACCTGTTTATTAAAAAAAAAAGTTTTATAAATCCATTGCATCAAAAATGTAACTTTATTTAAGTTCTAGAAGCAGCCGTTCTCGAGATAAACCACTTTAAAGGTCCCACAATTTTTTTTTAAAAAAATTTTGGCCAATTGTTTTCAAACTTAAAAGTAAAAGTTCTTTGGGGTCAAAGTCTTTCAGGGCAAAAACCCGAAAACGCCTCCAACCCCCCAAAACACCCCAAAAGTCACTGGGGATTTGGGGATAGAAAATATATATATATATATATATATATATATATATATATATATATATATATATATATATATATATATATATATATTTTAAAATTTTAATTTAAAAATTTTTTTAAATTTAAATTTTAATATTTTTAATAAATTTATATAATTTTAATTATATAAATTAATAATATAATATTTATTTTATTTATATAAATTATATAAAAATTATAAAAATAAAATTTTATATAAAAATATTTAAAAAAAATATATATATTTAAAATATAATTTTTTTATATATTTTTTATATTTTATAATTATAATTATATATATATTATTTTATAAATTATATATATTATATATATAAATAAAATATATAAATATATATTATAATTTTTAAACCCAATTTTTATTAAAATTATAAAAATTTTATATAATATTTTATTTATTAAAAATATTTAAAATTTATATATATATATATATATATATATATATATATATATTATATATATATAATATATATATATAAATATATATATATATATATATATATATATATATATATTATATAATATATATATATATATATATATATATAATAAAATTTTATTTATTTTTTTATTTATAAAATAAAAATATATATATAAAAAATAAAAAAAAAAAATAAAAAAAAAATAATTTTTTTAATTTATATATAATATTATTAAAATTAAAATTTAATTATAAATTTTATTATAATTAATTAATAAAAATTTATAAATTAGAAAAAAAAAGAAGAAAAATTTTTAAAGAAGAAAAAAAAAAAGAAAAAAAAATTTAGGAAATTTAAATATAAATTTTTTAAATAAAAAAAAGAGATAAAAAAAAAAAAAAGGAGAACAAGTCCAAAAGAAAAGAAAAAACCAAAACCCGAAAAAATTTTTCCAATTTTTAATTTCTTATCTTCAAAAATAAAAAAGAGAAAGTACAATGTCAACTAAATTATTGTTTTTAATATTTTGTTTACTTTTATCTTTAATAGATTTGTTTACCCAAATTTATTTATCTTCATGTATTTACTTAACATCAGGAAGCCTTATTTAATTTTATAATGCCGTACAACAGGTATGGCGCCAAAAATGTTGTAACGTTTGTTCTTTATTTTGATTATTTTATTTTCAGAAACTGAAATTGCCTTGAACACATTTAATTAAACGAATCTGACACGAGAGTGATTGATTTCTACTTTTTTTTTTTAATTGGTACATAACTAAGATTTATAATGCCGTTAAATTAAAAACAAGGAAGGGAACTTTATTGGATATTTTTGTTTTGGTATTATTTTTAGAACGTGGACGCGTGGAGCTATTTTTACATTGTTTGATCCCCTGAAGGATTAGGTGTGAAAGTTAATTGTGTCACATTTATATTTATTGTTTTACTTAATTTTTTCTTGATACATAAATATTAGATATAAGGTACTATTTGTTTCATACAAAGTTTTTTAGCAAATTTAAAATTATTACTTAAGATAGGTTGGATTATAACATAGATATCGTCGCACAGTAGTGCGCCAGGCAAAGTTTTGGCCTACCGCACGAATTTGTGCATAGGTAGGTAGGTAGGTTTAAAGTGAGTGGGTATAACACCCTTCCACCGCGACCGATCGGTCTATTGTGGCTCACACCCTTTTATATTTCTCCCACCAGGTCCAGACTTCTAATAAATCTGATGATCCTGTTGGGAGAGAGATCTTTCACCTCCCCCGGCAACAAGGTGTCACTGCCGAGGATTGCGAATTTTAGTCGTGCCATTGCTGGACACGAACACAGTATGTGTTCTGCCTATTCATCCCCCTCCATGCACATGCGGCACTCGGCGTATTCCGCTAGGCTGAACTTGTGCATGTGGTATTTCAATCTGCAGTGTCCCGTGTACAGTCTCACTAGAGTTTTAAGGTGTACCCTTGGTTGCTCCAGTAGTTTGACAGTACATTGTTGGTTCGATGGGCTTATGAAGGCCTTCGAGTGTCTGAGACCCGGAAGTCCATGCCAGTACCGAAGTTTTCTCTTTGTGTCCAAGCTGATATGAACTGCTTGGCCATTCCATAAGATATACCGATGACCGGTTCCGGCCCTGTGAATTTTGTTTCCGCCATCCTTTTGGCAACGAGGTCTGCGGATTCATTACTGATCTCTAGGCCGGTGTGTCCAGGTATCCACAATAGTGTAACCTTATTGTTTTGACCCAGTTTGGTCAGCGCATCCTTGCAATTCCAGACGGGTTTTCGAATTGCACCGGCTGGATGCAAGGGCCTTAAGAGCTGCTTGACTATCGGAGAATATTTTAACTGTCTTACGTGTGCAGTGCCGATCAACCAGCGATCTAGCACACATCTCAATAGCAAATACCTCCGCTTGAAATATGGTTGCGAGAGTGCCCAGGCTGAAGGAAAACTTTGCCCTCGGCCTCTGTCCATATATTCCAGCTCCAACACCGTCCTTGATTTTGGAGCCATCGGTGTACCAACAGATGTCTTTGTGGGTAGACTACACTGTAGGGCCGGTTGTAATTGGTTGCTGTAGGCATTATGTCTGAGGGCATTCCCAGTCTGTCACAGGTCAGGACATTCCTGAGGAGACTGGTGCTCTTCATATGAAACGGTTTGTGAATTTGTGTATAATACACAAAATGTTCCGGCCTATTTTTCCTCCTATTACAACTTCGTTCTCGTTTGACATGAAGGTATGAGATTTGGTATGTAAATTCACCATAGTATTAAAATTGTAAAAATATTAAGTAAGTTATGTTAAAGGATTTTACTACTGACTAACTGATTAAAATTATGGGACACTTCCTTAACCTTTATATTACACTTTGTATAGTCGGTTCAGCGAAGCAGATTGGCATTGTCTCCTATGGTACGGCTCAACCTTGGAAAAATGTATGTCATATCATGGCAGACAACGATTTGCACATAAAAGGGTTGACATTCTCTTCTGCATTAGGAAACCAGGTGCTGAATATTGAAGCATCTGAATGCAGTGGCACTTTCCACGAGTAATTTTCCTATAATGAGAGGCACTATTTACTATAAAAATCAAGTTAAAATGTTCTGTTTCCCTAATTTATTTTTTATTGTAATACATAACTAACAGTTAGTAAGATTTTGCATTAGGTGTATTTTTATTTACGTTGTTTACTTCACGTACGAACAGATTTTAAAAAATGTAAACCATATTTTTCGTTTTTTAGAATCCTTTAGTTATAAAAATTCGACTTAATCTCGAAAGCTATCTCAAGTACAATTAATATTTTTTTCATGCAAGGAAGGAAGAATGTTACTTTAATTAAACATATACTAAAATTACTTTATTGGTTTGAAAGGCTAAATTCGATGACTTTTAAAAAGAACAATGAAAAAAATCCATGGTAACAATTAATTGTTCTTTAAATATAATCGACCTTACAAATTTTTATTGTCTTCCGGGTGTAAAAATAACTTTATCATCAAACTCAAAAATAAAATAACGCGTTTTTCGATCATGAATAAACCTTGATAAGGAGAGTCAATGACTTTAATTACTCTTTTAATATAAAGCATTAAAAATGTAAAAAAATAAAACTGAAATTTACCTGCCCGGTCTAAAATATACACATTTTGATAGTGTTTGATAATAGATTAAGCATACATCAATAAAATATTTTGACATTTTACAAAACATGGAGAGTCAACACTTTTTTTGCTTACTCTTTTTTTTTGCCCTTGGTAGTTCAAAATGTTGATAAGTTTTTGTTTTCAGGTTAGATTATGATCGTAAGTGCATACCTACCGACTCCTGATCGGTAAGTAATTATTTACCCATTGGTAATTTTTAAACATTAGAAATAGGAATATGGCCCTATTTATAAATTAAATATTATTCAAAATAATATTCCAATTAAAAGAGTTATTGAATATAACTGGGCCAAAAAGGTTCCTGTCCAAAACAATCTCTTTCTCTGTCTTTTTAAACATAACGCATTCTCTAGTTCTGATGACTTGATCAACCGCAATAAATTTTTCATCAAGGATTGTTATTGCACCAGTCCACGCACTGCTGGAAGACCTTCCTGTCCGGAACTAATAGCAAAACATCCTGTGTTCCAAACATTTTCTAGATCAAAATCGTAAACTTTCTTCTGTGTTATATCTCAAAAATGGAAAACAGCGTTTTTTGTTATTTAGAGACCAAAGAAAAAAAGATTTAAAAAACCATAAACAAACAAACTTGCTTCCTACGGTCTTCTACCTAAATTCTCTAGATCAGTTATTGAAGAACATCACTCTACTTTTACCAAATTAATGCTTACATGCCCCAGGTATTAGCATTCGATATATTTCGTTTACACGTTAAGATCTATTTTTTCCACGAACATTTTAATTTATAGTTTTGCTAAAATTGGTACCCTTTATTTTAAAATTGTGTTTCTTAAGCCAATTACTAAACCCGATTTTTAAAGCAAGCGCAGGGCAACTCAAATATCTTTTTACAGGACCTTTAATTAATTTTAAACTGGAGTGCCAAAAATTGTGTGCAGTTTAATGCCGCAAAAACACAATCATGTTTGCTGTCGTAAAGAAAGTCTACCGGTACTCATATTTTACTTATGACATACCAAGTTTTGCAAAACATAGTTGCCTTTGAGAAGTATTTAATTGGCACAAGTAGTATATTATATTCAAAGCCACAGCAGCTTTCAAAAAGCTCATATATAATATTTTAAACAAATAAAAAATTATTTTCTTTTCTTGTTTACAACAGCATTTTTTTTTTCGTATTTCCTCTAATACTAAGTAAGCCTCTTACTAAGTAAAAAATAATATAGGAACATAACGTGGGTTATTATTTAGGAACAGGACCAAATTATGACTTAAAATAAAAGACTGGCTTCGTTAAATCAAAGATATTTATAATTTTTACCACAGACACACAAACCAATGCTTAATTTTGGGTAATAGGTTTTTGGACGCTCGCTTACCTGAGCAGGCGTTCATCGAGAGAAAATACGTTCAGACGCTGCTATATAAATGAATACTGTTGCCAAAGCTATAACAATGGTAACAGAAATTAGGAATTATTTCTGTGGAAAATAGACCAAATTCGTTGTAATAATGATAATAAAAAAATGTTTCTGCTGTAAATTAATATAATTTTAATTATCTAAATTTTTACTTAGGATGTATGTGTGTCTGTTTAAAATTAAACATAAGGCTTTAGAATTTGATAAAAAATGTTTTAAAAAGAATTAACACTTTCTTAAAGGCCATTTCCGTGGCTGTAATTAAGAAGAAATTATACTATTCACAAATATTTCTAGACATAAACGCAAATGAAAAATGTCAGCAAGAATACACATTTAAATGTCTTATTATTACTACTCCAGAGAAAACGCAACGCAGAAATAACAACATGATATAATATCTTTACCAACTTTTTAAAAATCTATTCTTTACTTTTAAGAGTTACAAAAAAATTAAGAAGTATTTTTTTAAAATTAAAAAAGAACCTGTAAGTGATCTTGGTTTATCTTTAGATCATTAAACAAATCCATGTGTAGATGCAGCCAATGACAAATTTGTTTTAAGAATATACAGAAATATAGATAACCAGTCTATTAAACTTTTTAAACCATATCATCAATGTTTATTGGCCATCTGTAAAAACATAAAATCAAAAAGTATTAACCTTAATATCGTAATATTTTAAGGAAATTATTTTAAAATAAAGTTCCGATCAAAAATAAAACGATTTGCCTTTGACCGCTATTTGATGTGTAATCTGATTGTATATTTATATACCAAACATTTTTAAAATTAGCTTTTATATAGTTACGAAGGACATTCTAAATTTTACTTTTCTTTACGACGAATAAAAGTAGTTACTTTTCAATATTTTAAAAAATGTCTGGTCTGCTACAGGAAAAATGAAAAAAAAAAATAAATAAATATTTACTCATTTTTATTTATTCCGCCCTAACTTATGCAGGATTATCTAAATTAAGTGCCCGCCATTGGTAACTTTGGTATTAGATAAGGTAAGACAGAGGCTTGTTTAAAGTAGCATATTAGTAGCATTTTTTACTTCCTTTAAGATAAAAAACGCTAAAATAATTAGCTATTGTGTTTTCACGTTAAATAGTAGAAGAGTATTTTTTAAGAGATAGAGATTAAAAGAGAGAAAGAGATAGACATAGAGATAGATAAAGAAAGAGCGAGAGGTAGAGATAGATATAGAAATAGGGATGAAGATAGAGACATAGACAGAGATAGAGATAGAGATAGAGATAGAGATAGAGATAGAGATAGAGATAGAGATAGAGATAGAGATAGAGATAGAGATAGAGATAGAATAGAGATAGATAGATAAAGAGAATAGAGATAGAGATAGAGATAGAGATAGAGATAGAGATAGAGATAGAGATAGAGATAGAGATAGAGATAGAGATAGAGATAGAGATAGAGATAGAGATAGAGATAGAGATAGAGATAGAGATAGAAATGGAGATGGAGATGGAGATGGAGATAGAGATAGAAGTAGAGATAGAGATAGAGACACAGAGAGCAAGATATAGAGATAGAGATATAAAGCGATAGAAATGGAGAGAGAAAGATAAAGAGAGGAAAAGAGAGAGAGGGGGAGAGAGAGGAAGAATACGACCATAAAAAATATATTTAAAAAGCTTTAGAAACATTTCACATTTGATGCATCTATCTTGAATATGAGCATACAAATCTAAAAAATAATTTTTCATTTTTATAAAATATGAACAAAAATGCTTTTGTCTGTGTAAATCATTCCATTCTGTTTAAAAAACTTTAGATTTGTGGATTTTGTGATATTTCTTTAATATCTTTTATAAAGATCACAAATTCTCAGTTTCAGTAATGTTATGTCAGTAAATAAAAAAATAAATTGTGGTGTTTCTTAGGGTTCTATTCTTGCCCCCCCCCATTATTTTTACTACATATAAATAATGAGGTTTTACTTGATATATAAAAAAAATTCCAATCTTTGCGGATGGTACAACTGTTTTATGAAATAACAAAAATACAAATTTTTTACCTGGTGTTAATAAAAATTATATTTTAAAAACCAAATTACGGTGTAACTCTAACTTGTTTTCGTTTATAATACCTAAAACTAAGTTCTTAACATTTAAATGTCTACTCAATAATATATTTATGAAATTACAAAATCCTCTCTATGTACCAAATTTTTAGGAATTTATGTTGATGTTTAACTAAATTTTAAAGAATGTAAAGAAAATTTATGTAGCAAACTTACATCTAATTATCAGTAAGTACTCTCTCGCGAATAAGAATTCTTAATTTTTGAATCTACTTATTTTAATTTTATTAAATCAATTACAAAATATGGCATTTGTTTTTGAGAAAATTCTTATCAGTATTTATTATACTTAGGTCCGGTACTTTCATTAACGGATAAAATTATTTTGCGAATAATTTCCATAATAACAATTGTTGTGACAATTGTAACCATGGAAATTATCCGGACAATACATTTATCCGTTATTGAAAGTGCCAGGCCTAAGTGTTTTTGTTGCAAAAGAGAGCAGTTCAAAATACTTTTAAATCTAAGCCAGACTCATGTAAACTATTAATTAGGTATATCAAAAAGAATTTTAACACTTACTTTTATCTATATATTATGGAAAAAGAATCTTTAATATACAAAAAATATTGTTTTAATAATACTAGGAATTTTTTGCACAATACTAGACAAAATTCTCAACTTAATCTTTTAAATCTTTGTTCTACTTTAATAAAAAAATCTTATGACTCAAAAAAAATAATATTATTCTTTCTTATTACCATAGTTTTATTTTATTTTGTTATATCGAAAAGTTGTATTCAGATATACAAGCCCTGCTCATTTGAAATTCCATGGTAGCTATTAGGGACTTTTAAATGAAAATGACCTACATTAAAGCTAAAGGGACATAATGAAACCTAACGTCTTGTATGACTGGATAAATTTTTTAACGGTGTAGTTCTCTGATTTTTTTTTATCTAGAAAATTACTATGCATATACACTTTTAAAGGGACCCCACGTACTTTTCTCTTTCTTTCTGCTCTACTAAGGGTTGATTTAGGACGTTGATGTTTACACAAACTACTGTGAATGTCACATGTTACATGCAAATATTTTAACAGTAAGAACAATTTAAATACAAAACTTATTACTTTTATCAAACATTGTCTTGCCACATTACACTGATACATGTATTATACATATAAATTAAAAAATATGTCTACCCATACTAAGGGCACCTTTGTGCAAAAAAACATATTTACATTTTAATTACGACAAAAAATTTAAATAAAACCAGGGAAATGGTATGTTCAAGTTCTGTCTGAAATCACCTTTCCTTTTAAATTAGTATAGAGTGGTTGGCTGTCTTGAATTTGGTATGCTGATATCTCACATCATCTTAAACATGGGTATGGTATACTACAGGTATTGATGGACGACGATTATTTATTGCTAGAGTTAAAAAATAATTATTGAGAGTATTAATTGAGTACGTAGCTCCCAAAGTGCACAGGTGTTCGTTCCTAAATTTTAAATAAGTTTCCAAAGAAATACAATATGCCAAACATAGAGTAGAATGTTAAGTTTTAAGTATTAAATCATATAATCTATTCTTAACTATAAGAGTTGGTAGGCAGCAACTTAATTTTTAATAAACAAAATTTTATGAATTTATTGAGTCTTGTTGCTGTGACAAAATTATATCCTATAGGTAAAAATATAACTCTTTTTCTAATTATTATTTATTCAGCTTAATGCAAAAAAGGAAATTCTGAGAGTTATATAATGTGAAAAGTTTTTGGGCATTCAAACTCAATTTTTGTGTTGGTTTAGTATTTCATGAATTTTGGTGCCTTAGGTTCACGTGTCTAAAAATCTGCTCTCTCCTGAAACTACATACAGACATGTCCAGTGTAGTAAAAACATAGACAGGGAACTGATGAATTTACTACTGTCCGCTTCGATCGATAAACGTCGGCATGCATGATTAACCGAACCGAATCTCAGTTTGTAATATGCTTTCGGACGGGTGTGTTGTATGGTTTAAGGCGCGCTTAAAAATTACGAAAAATAAATTTATGCGGTCTAATCTGTTGAGAAAACAGTGGATACTTAATACCCTTATTTATAAAAAGGGAATTAAATACCAACAGCTCATCTATCAGTTTATTAATTGCCAAAGCAAAATAAAAAGTAAGTTCTCTAAACATAAAACTCATTTCTAAAATTAAAATAGTACGCAATGAAAAAAAAAACTCTAAAATGAAATTAAAATAAATATTCAAACAAACCTCCTTCTTGCGCAAGGCAATATCCCAAATGATCGTAAAAACCCCGTTTAACGTTTGTTAGCACATTAGGACTGATAGTTTGAAAAGCTTCTTCGATTTTTTATTCGAAGTTCTTCTAAATTATTAGACCTACCATGACCATAAACTTTATTTTTTTAAATAACCCCACAAAAAGAAATCATTAGGAGCAAGGTGTGGTGATCTCGCGGGCCACAAAATGGTTCCACGTCCACTAATTAAACGGTTAGGAAACGTATTGTTCAAATATCCTTGAACAATACGTCCATTGTGAGCGGAACAACCATCTTGCTGAAACCAGATATTACCAAATTTTATGAATTTGTCGATATTATTTTCCTTGAAAATACCATTTTACAATTTGAACCTTTTCACGAAGTTCGTAAACGTCCATTATTATTTATTTTTAGTAAAGAAACGAGTTTCCAAGGGAACTTACCACGTATTTGCAATGGCTGCGGTTGCAAGAAAGCAAATAATATTTAAAATTAAAATTAAATCTTCACATTTATCGCATCGTTTTTTGAGTTTTGTTTTGCTAGCTGAGTCAGGCGAATGTAAGTCAATTCGCCTAAGTGTTTCCTATGTTTCTACTGCAGTAGACCAGTCTGTTATGCTCATTAATACAATTATATGTTAAAATTTCGTTTTAAATAAGTAAATTTTACATAAAATATCATGCTGTATAAAACCAAATTACAAAATCACTAGCAGACACATAGCATATTTTTTGCTTACTCCAACACTATGATCTTATTGCTTTAAAAAAAGGTTACATCACAATTTGCACATTATCATTACTACTTATTTATAATGTTAAAAAGAAGGAGTATCTATAATAAAAACTACAATCATCTGGTAGAATAAAGGTCGCAAAAGAGAATAGTTTTATAATGTATTAATAATGCATAAGTTTTATTTATAATTTTATTGTCATGGTCGTTTACATCAGAATTGTTCGTTTCAAGCTCAGAAAATTAAATATTGCTGTCAAAAAGACAATATTGATGAAGCTATTCTCAAAAATCGTGTCGTCCAAGTATTCATTTTTGGATGGTGGGTGCCAAAACATGAAAGAGTGAAAGGCAATGAAATTGCCTACCAACTAGCCAAAGGGGCGCACAGGCCTCGTTTTACGGACCGCAACAGTTCTGCGATACTGGAGCCACTTCTATTGCAAGAACTCAGAGAATGAGATAAAAGCAAAGAGAGGCTAATCTTACAATCGCCTAAGTAGGCCTATTCCACAGGTCTGTTGTGATTCTGTTTAATTCGCAAAGGTTGCAATTGATAAAAGCGATGGAAATTAAAAAACAGTAAAAAAATGTATTCGTCCTATTCATAATCTTCAATTACCTTTTTTGTTGTTCTTCTTTTTCTTTTTCTTCTTGATCTCCTTTTTCTTCTTCATCCTGGGTGTAAGTGAATTGCGGGTCAATAGCGAATGTATCGCATGTCTGTTCGTCAGTATCAAACAAATCCTCTGCTGTTGGTGATTCAACATTAGAACACGACCGGCCTTGACAATTAGTGCATGCCAGAGAACAAAACAGTACAACTTTTTTTCAACCCTTTTTACAGTTGCAAAAATTTGTGTTTAGTAGTTTTTTCGGCGCAGGTGGGAGTAAAGTCTGAATTGGGTCTAATGTATTATCGACAAACTTCCAACCCCAATCTTTTGGGTCTAGCGGATAACCAAGCCACACTTGAACTGTTGTGTTTTTAACATAACATGCATATCAATACTTATCTAAGCAGGTAGTTTTTTTTGGAGCTCCGTTCATACAAAGAAGAAAGTGAAAAAATAGCACACGATTTTGATACTCTGCAAAAGTCGATAAACTTTTTGATGAATATTACAGCTACAGAGATGTATATACATCACATACTTATGCATACAATGCAATGACGCTTACAACTTTTTGAATTATTATATCTCAAAAACGGTGGCTTTTAGAAAAAAAATTGATACTTTTTTTATAGGTAATTTTATGATTTTTAATTTTTGTCCAAGGTAATTTTACGATAAAACTTACAGTTTTGAAGAAAATCGCGAAAACCTTTGACCTCGAGTCACTTTTTTCAAAGTACCAGAACGATGGGGAATTTTGAAATGTTAATTTTAAATAGGTTTTAAACAGTTTAATTACTTTCAGCTTGATGTAAATTTATGTACCTTTAAATGTCTAGATTGACCAAAGAACAATAAGCTATTAGAAAAAATTAACTCAGGATATTCACCAACTTCCTCAACACCTCTAAGGTATTATCTTTAAAAGATGAGAAAGACTAGAAATGAACACTGCAGATTTTATGTACTATACGAATGATGGAAATTAACACGCCATAGGCTAAAATATCTCGAAGGGGCATTTTTGACTTCCGAAGATATAAAGAAACTTTCCCTCCTAATTATCCTCAACTTTGCAAAACGTTTGGGAATTAAGAAGATCAACTAATGCAGGGTATACAAAAGATGTTCCTAGCTCGAAGTGGTAGTAGGGCTATGTAGAGCCTAGCGACCTCATTCACTACAATACAATTAAAAACCCGGAATTTCTAGTTCAAAGTAGGAATTCTAAGTTCTATTAGTGATGAGCAAAGCACAAGACCAAGACCGGGCTAGTCTTGGTCTTGGTCTTGCAAGCCTGGTCTTGGCCTTGGTCTTGCAAACCAAAAGAAGGTCTTGGTCTTGGTCTTGCACCACCCGGTCTTGGTTTTTCTTGGTCTTGGTCTTGCTGCAAGAGTCTTGCAGGTCTTGCTTTTTTTTTGGTGGTATTAATTTAAACCAAGTAATATTGAATAAAAAATATTTTTTTAATACTTAAAAATAAATAGAGATGAAAACTATATTTTCTGCATTAAAATTATAAAATATGCCAATTTTAACCTTACACGTACGTTTGAATTATTTGATTAAAAAGCATATTTTAAATGTAGGAGTTTATTTATTTATGCTTATTTTTAAGTTGAATTAAGACACAACCTGTTTTTATACATTTAGTGTCACATAGAAACATTTTGGTGAAAAGAATTATTTAAATTTTCTTTGAAGAAGCTTATAAAATTAAAAGAAATACAAAACTATGTACTGTGTGAGCAGAAAAATAAAACTTTTTATTTCAACCGGATAATAAATTTTCGTGAAAATGATTCTAATATATGTTAACATTGGTTTCTGATTTAAAAAATTCATGTAAACTTTTTACCTTTAAATCAGTTAAACATTTGCCGTACAAAGTGTGTATAAATACTTTATAAACATCCTGCATAAACAAGGTGGCTCAATAGTATGACAAAGCTCGATATTTCCAAAACCAGTTCGTCATGTTGAAAAACTGAATATGACAAAATTATAAAAAAGGACGCACAATGTGATTTTTTTTTCTATTCCAGAATTCACTGCCACTCAAGAAAACTCCCGTATTTTTATCTTTTAACCCAAAATATGAAATTTATGACAAAAAATCCATTAAAAAAATCAGCACCCTGTATATTTTGCTGTAAAATTGTTAAACTGTCATAAAGAAACAATGTCAACGTGGAATGGTTTTTAAATATAATTTTCGGTCTGATAAAAATCATTATTATTATTCTTTTAGCATTGCCTTTTACGTCAAAACCGGAAGTGGTATTCAAAATCCATTTGACATGAAAAATATATTTTTTAATAATTCCTCCTTTTTACATTTATATCTTAGTTTTCAGAAGCAATCTTATGGTGTCACTTTTTACAGTGTAGAACAGAAATAATGTTTTTCTGGATTTTGAAAATTTTGGTCCACCCTGTAAATGGTATCACTTAGCTAATTAAAAAAAAAACATTTGGAATATAAAAGTTATTTTCAGCTTCTATAACTTTTGTACCTTTTCTCTGTCGTGAACGGTTTCGGAGATATCGTGCTTGGTCGAACCATTAAATCACAATCCTATTATTTTTGAAATTGAAATGTTATTCATTATTTATAATCGTTGTTAAAGAACTGTATAAAATAACAGTGATTTATTTAATTATTATTTTATAAAAGAAACCTGTTATTCATTAAATAATCGCCTTTTTCGACAGTTTTCGCCACATTTTTTGTCATTTCTGTATGAAATACCTCTGTATATAGAATAAAAAAATTAATAATATAATATTTTTAAAAGTTGCGAAGTGCAAGAGCCTTGCAGTCGTCTTGGTCTTGCGTAGTCTTGCACCTCGTCGGTCTTATCTTGGTCTTGCATACCCCGGTCTTGGTCTTGGTCTTGCAAGCGAAAAGGCGGTCTTGGTTTTGGTCTCGGTATTGGTCTTGCTGCAAGACCAAGACCGCAAGACCAAGACCGGTCTCGCTCATCACTAAGTTCTATATCGAAATTCCGTGTTGTTTGAGTTGTAAGTAGGAATGTGTACTGAAAATTTAATAAAAAAAGGGTGGCTCTACTACGCCTTCGTAGTAATTCAATTTTTATCAAATTTAATTTTTTAGAAAATTTATTTTTAATAACCACTTATTGCTGGCTCTTCTTTTTCTTTAAAACTAGAATAAAAACAGCAACTTTCATAACCAATTCGTTGTAACAAATAGTAACAATCCACAAGCTTATAGCTTTGAAACTTATTTGTGATTTTTAAATTAAATAACGATATAAAAGTTCATTCATTGGTTTCGTTAAGAAAATAGTAAATACAAAGATGTAAAGATTTTAGATACACATAAAATTATTTTAAAGTCAGGGGTTTTGCGTGACGAATAAAACATACATTTAGAAATTTTGATTCCTTTTAAAATTCCTTTCAACTTTTTTTTTTAATAATGCATACCTAAACCTAATATTTTTCCAATATTTCAAAAAAAAGAAAATAATTTTCACACCTGCAAAAAAATTACAATTATTTTTTTGACCTAATTTTTTGCATTGAAGATGACGTGTATATGCAACGGAATTTTTAAATTTGATTTCTACAGGGGTTTTGTTTTTGGGTCTTTTTAAATTTAAAAACTCAAATTTTTTTAAATGGCGCACCATATATTTAATTTTTTCTGAAGATCTAAAAAAAACCCAAATTTTATTAAGTATGTCATATACCTATTTTTTATTTTGCGATTTATTTTAACTTTTTCCCAAAATTTACCCTTCTTTCTGTCTAAGACTATTGCTATAACATTAATTGGCCATTTTTAAATTTTAAATTCACAGAAAAAGTAAATAATAATAAATACCTTTTTTTTTAAAAAATTAACTTATTTAATTATTATTATGGCGCAATAAATGTTCAAAAATATGCCCTTCTATTTGGGATACACATGTTTGGCCTTTTTCGTATTTTTTTGGACGTTCCTTAGCATAAACGGTGTTATTCTCCTGCACGCGTCCGAATCCTATTTTCCATATTATCTTCTGATGTTGTAGGGGATTCACATAAACACGATCTTTAACATGTCCCCACAAAAGAAATCTAGTGGTGTTAAGTCACATGATCGAGGGGCCATCCAATGAATCCACCTCTACCGATCCATTTCTGTGGGTAATGATTTTTTTAAAAAATTTTCTAAACTTCTCGATGGTAATGCGAAGGAGCTCCATCTTCTGAAACCACATTTGTTGGATCTCAATGTTATCAAATTCTTGAAGAAGTTGAGGTAAATCATTCTGCAAAAAGTTTAAATATCTAGGCCCGTTAACTGTTTCGCGAAAATATGGTGTTTTATTCCACACCACACTTTAAATGACCAATGGTTTTGGTTCTGCACTTCCCGTACCCAGTTTGGGATTAACTGTTGAATAATAGTGCATGTTATGACGATTAACTGTACCATTACTGCGAAAAGTAGCTTCATGGGAAAAAACATTATTTTAGACAAAAAATTTGGATCGGCCTCTATTGCTCCATTTATAACGGTGCAGAAGTTTACTCTTTGTTCAAAATCGCGGTCTAGAAGTTCTTGGTGTAGTTCTATGTGGAAGGGATGATATTTGTGTTTTCTAGTGGTACGGTTAACGGTAGATTGGGATGTATCACATAAGCTAGCTACTTGACGGCTACTGACCTGGGGATTATCTTGAACTTGAAGTAAAATTTCCAATTCTTTTTCCTCATTGGTAGCATTCTGGTTTACCACTTTCCGTTTTTCATATTCAATACTACCACTAGCATTGAACCGTTCCATTAAACACTGAAGAGATTGCCTAGTCGGTACACGTCTATTAGGGTACTTCGCCTTGTAAAGTCTCACTGCCAACAAATAATTTCTTTGTGCCTCACCCAGTATATAAATCATATCAATTAATTCAGCTTTAGGAAAATCCATACTTTTTTTTTTAATTTACTGACACCACAATAAATTTTATGAATTTATTTACTCAGATGTCAGGTTAAAATTTGACAATGTCATTTTATCATGGCCAACTAATGTTATAGCAATAGACTTAGACAGAGAGAAGGGTAAATATTGGAAAAGTTAAAATAAATCGCAAACTATTAAAAATAGGTATATGACATACTTAATAAAAGTTGTGGGTGTTTGTAAGATCTTTCAGAAAAAATAATAATATATATGGTGCGCCATTTAAAAAAATCGAGATTTTTCAATTTAAAATGATCCAAATATATTCGTTTATTTTGAACACCCTGTAGCATCTAATTAAAATTCCGTTGCATATATCTTTTACGTCATCTTCGAATAACGCTAATATCAAATATGAGTGATCTACCTTCAAAATAATGGCGCTATCGTAATTTTTTTTTTCAAGTGTGAAAATTATTTTCTTTATAGAAAAATTGAAATATTGGAAAAAAATTTTGGTTTAGGTATGCATTATTATTAATAAAAAAAGTTGAAGAATTTTAAAAGGAATTTAAAACAAAATTTAAAAATAGGGTGTTTCATTTAAAAAAAAAGTATGTTTTATTCGTCACGCTTTTTGAGCCATCCCTGTATACTTTAAAATAATTTTAAATTGTGCATCCTAAGAATCTTTACATCTTTTGTATTTAGTATTTTCTCATAACTTTTGAAACCAATGAAATAATGAACTTTACTCTATCGTTGACTCACCCTGTATATTGTCATTGTCTTACTTATGCACTTTTGTTTTGTTTCTCTTTATAAAAAAAAAACTGAAGGACAAGCAATTAAACTGAAATAGTTTAGCGCCACATGCCCTGCTAATTTTAATTATTCTTTTGTTTAATGTCTAAACTTTGCCAAGTCGAAAACAAAGTTAATGCATCTATCAATTTTTTTTTTAAGTTTGGCAATTTCTCTGGTTTCATGCCTTTGTTGTAATAAAATTGAGAGAGACACATATGTAAAATATGTTTTAATTTAAAGTTACTTTTTTTGCAACGCGCTGTTTTTTATGTATGTCTCAAATTTGAGAACATAAAAAATGGTTTTTAATTTTTTTTCAGATTCGTGATCAGCGCCCCAAAAAATCTCCGTATACCAAATTTGGTCAAAATCAGAAAGGAGGCAACTTTTTAAACAATTACCAAAAATAATATCATTTGATTAAATAAATTTTTGATTTATTGAATTTATTACAAGTTGATTTTCGTACAATATTTTTATAAAATATGTTAACACCATATGTTAAAAAATCTCTTCATTGGGTTTTATTTTTATTTTCATTTTATTAGTTTCAAATTTTTTTATCAGGCAGGATTAATATCATAATTTAATCCTCTTTTAAATTTCTCTTACTCAATAAACACAAGCTGAATGTCAATAACTATTAAATCGCCTGGCCAAAATTTCGATAACCTACTAACACAATTTTTTAGTATGAATGTGAATGTCGCCATGTAGCATTTTCGTTGGTCTTTTAGATATTTTGTTAACAAGTTTAAATTTATAAATACATGGTGTCCCACGACGAACCGACGCGGTCGATTTCTCAAAAACTTAGCAACGGAAAATTTTGAAAATATGGTGGTTTACTAAAATTGATAAGAGCAACTCGTCAAAAATATTTTCAATAAGGTGGCACTTCCGGTTGTACCGGAAGTCGATGCTAACTTTCTTATTTTTAATGGAATACCCTATATATTATTGCATTTTTGGATTTCCCAGAAAATTCTAGGTATATTTTGTGTATAATATGCTATACCGCTTTCGACATATCTTGAATTTTATGTCAAAAATGACGTTTGCAGACCCCAAAATAAGGAGAAATTTTTCCTATACGGCATACTCTATTATTTAATTTAAGTTAAATTCCTTGTGCAGAGGCCCAATTTTGTATATTGAGTGGATATTTTGGGTGTAAATTAATACAGGGTGACTAAAAATTAAGTACAAAAATTAACTGATAAAAAACGTAAAAAGTCAATTTTTTCAAATGGAAACCCCCTACTTTTATATTTTTATCGTATTAAGCATTAAAAAATAGGGTAACTTTGTATTAAGTGGTCTATTCCGAAAATGTATAGTTTTCCAAAAAAATGACAATTTAACATTTTGTATTGTAAAAGTGCTATACGGCTCTTTAATTTCGTTATTAGTGGACCATGACGTCCCGCCGTCATGGCCCTTGTGTATTAATGTGCTTTAAAAAATTATTTAAATAAATGTTCGTCATGTTAATAAATAGAAAAAATGTCTTTAACCACCAAACTAAAGGTTTATTATGGTAATTTTGTACAAAATTGGCTTCAAAATGTTAATATTTGTTTATAAAAGTTTTTGGTCCATGGAAAATATAATGTTTTTAGGTAAAAAGTTAATAACTCAAAAAGTTTATGTTTAGTTTGGTTCTTTCACCAAGTTGGGCATCATTTTTTAAATAATTTTTAACAAAATTTATTGTTTATTCGACAGAAACACTTTTAAATATCCTAACAACTTATCATTCAAACTTACCAAAGTGTTATTTAGATCTATGTTAATTTGGGACAATTTTTCTAGAAATAAATAAAAATTTTTCATATATAAGTCAGTATTGTTTACTAAACGATCTGAAATACTAAGGTAAAGTGAATGTGTAGGTGAACAGAAACTTTTCAAAATATAAATTTTGAGTAATTTTATTGTTACTAAAAATGAATATCAAAACTAAAATGTACCAAAAAGAAGGGCTTTTAAAAAATAAATCATTGCATAAGCGGTCCTTTGTTTATTTTAATCCAAATCATCTTCTTAGATTTTACGGAAAAATTACCGAGCTATTTCATTTAAGTTTTTTAATAAGAAAAAAGTCACAAATCTGGTTTTATCCAGTCTTCATTGAAAGACCCTGTACATGGATAGCTGAGCTATTGAAAGTTATTTTAACTTTTTAATGGTTACTGTTTTAAGTTTTTGAAAGTAAATAATATTCTTATGTACAGAACAAATTGCTGATAACTCGACAAGTTTGTTTTTTTTTAATTTTAGGAACTATGCTAATCTACCAAAACATTTATTTATTTTTAATTTAAAATATATATTTCGGATTAGATTATTTAGTTAATTAGATTAAGCAGGAATGCGTGAAGTGGATTATTATTTTTAAAAACGTAGAGTAAAAAAAATAATAATCATGATATCCTCAAGTGATGAATTGAAATTCCAAACACGTGTGTTTGGAATTTGAACTAAATATTTTTTGTCCAAGAGATTAAAATGGATGGTTTAGTATAAAAAAACCTCTTATTTCCATTTTTTTTTAATGACATTTTGGTGGTTTTGGATAGAAAATTACGTATATTATATATAACAGCTCTTACAAAAATTTCATCTACGCAGTGCTGGTCTCTACAGACAACAACAGGAACCACGTATATCAGCTCCTCACAAGATTTGGTGGATTTAGTGTGAAGAACTTACAATGTGTTTTCTCACCTTAAAAGATTTCGTTGGTGTTAGTTTAAATCCAAAACATGTAAAAAAATAAAATCTTTCTAGGCAAAATAGCGCAGCAAATTAGCTTTTTGTGTCTCTTGTAAAACTTATATATTGTGCCATACGTGGTTTTCATACTAAGCCATTAAAAAAACTGCGTAATTTCATATGATAATATCCCTTAAATTATCAGGAATTATTTTTAAATGATATTTTATTGTATATTGATGCTTCAAAGCTAGAGCCTTAATTTTTTAAAACTTAGTCTTGATTTTGATACCATAGTTACTTAAACTTACATACAGAAGTTAGGATTAGATGTACCGACTAAAAACACTTATGGTAAATATGGGACAAGTTTCTACAAAAACTATTTTACATTTAGCTATTAATTAAAAATTAAGTATTTTTTATACATATCGCTACTCCTAACCGTTTTTGACAAAACTTCACTTTATTACATCATGTAGATATTTGGCGTATTTCGATAAAAAATACATCTTTGTTCCTATAAAATGTTCCACCTTCAACCAACCTTATGAATAAATTACTGCAATGTGTATGTTCGACAGATATTATTTCGTAATGTGTCCGCATAAGCATATGAACCCTTTTACGAAATTTTTAATCTAAAGTTTTATTTATTAAAACTTTTATGTGGGTGACAAAAGAAATTTCCTCTTTTTCATATTCAACTCGATATAACTTAGGGGACACACAGTGTAAATAAAGTAACGTTTTAATTAAAACGGTTAGCGACATAAATAACGAGTACTTAATTTTAAGTAAATAGTTAAAGGTTTGTAAAAAACATTGTCCGAAGTTCTCGTCAGTACAGGGCGTAAAAAGGGGGTCATGAGTGTCACAGCTAGTCCGTCACAGCAGCTGGGAGTAATTTACAAAACTTTCTTTGATAGTAATTCTTACTTGGTATTATATCTTATTAGAACAAAATTGGAATATACCTGGTGGTTCAATAATTATGTTCAAAAAACTTGATTCCACTGATATTTTTTGTGAACCAATATCTCCGAAGAAAAAGCTTTTACAAAAAAGTTTGTATAAACTTCTATTAGTTTTTTACGTGTTTTTTTTTCTCATATCCAGGAGATTTCCAGATTTTCCCGTACACCCTGTATAAGTGTATAATGATAAGTTAAGTCGAAAGCTGCTTTCTTTGTTAGATTGAATAATTGTAAAAATTCGTAAGAGGTTTCAGAATTTGGTGAATAGGTTGGCTTATCTAACACTTGCTGTACTATTAGTTTCCATTGTCACTAAATGTAATTTATACTAGGCATCTGCGGAAATAGATGAGCAGGACTTAACAGCTCGAACGACTTTGACTGCTTACTTTCATTGCTGCCACAGGCAATGAAAATAAAGTAATAAATGCAAACACGCCTAAATTATTAAAATATATTATGAAACTCAAGCTAAAAGAGGAAAATACTCTGCCCAATAATTTAATAATGCTTTACAATTACCATAAAGAATGCCCGCTGTAAGAGAAGTTTTTTAAAAATTAAATTGATTGGAAACTATCTAAGGTAAACACTGAGTAGTTTAAGACCAACCAATCTAGTTTTTGTCTACTGAGCAAGAGGTATGTGATTCTATAGACATTGCTTTAAAAAAACTGCACTAATTAATTTTTTAGTTAAGGGCAAAAGTTTACTTTTTTATTCTAGCAATTACAATATGTTTTAATAAAAATGTGTATAAATAGTAACAATATTGTTTTAGTTCTTATTGGAAGTTCATTTTGTGTTTTATATTCAACTTGCTAATAACTTAATATTGTCGATCGTCAACTCTGCTGTGCCTGTTATATTTTGTAATAATTGTGATTTTTTAATTGTAATACATGACTTTTTATTTGAAACCTGTACAATACACTATAATAATGATTTTTTTTGCCAAAAATGTCTCTAGAATTACTTTACTATTTTCCTTTCTTTTGGAATTTTTAAGAGGTTTTCTGATTTGGAGCTCCGATTTTTACCTTAATTTCAACATTTTTTTTTAGGAATCGCGATTAAAGTTTTGGAAATGCGCTTGATTATACGGGGCGACCGGTCCAATAATTGTGTATTTTGACTATAAGAAAATATTTCCGGGCAAAAGGGTTTTGCTCATATATTTTCTATAATATAAAGTATTGAGAAGAGCATTAAAAAATCGATTTTTTTAGAAGGTTTTAAACTGAAAACCCCTCTAAATACGGAAATTATGGGGTGGCGTTTGCCTGAATCCCAGGCTTTCGCTGATGAAGTCCAAATAATGCAGTTAATCCACGTTTGTCATTGGAAAGTAAAATATATCTTCTCATCTTATTAAGTGCATATAATCTTAATCAATAAAAGATATAATCCCTAGATCCTGTTTTAATTTACAGACAACAATGTTATTGTAATAAATTAATGTCACGTGATTTTTAACGTATGCTAAAAATTTATTGTTCATAAATGCTGGGTAATTGTTTTCAATATATATTTATTACCTAATCCTCTATTCACCGTTTTAATTTATTGCAAATTCAGAGGGATATAAAATGGATTTGCGTAATCTTGTTAAAAAAAATACCGAAACACTTGAAAAATGTCGGTGTAAATAAATATCCCTATACATAAAAAAATACATTTTTTATGTTTTAAAAATATTTATTATTCGATAAGTTTAAAAACAAAAGATTTTTTTAATTAAAAAAGGGTTTTGTTAGTAACTTAATTTTTTATTTTTTTCCTATTTTTTTTTTTGGAAAATTGATGTGTAAGACATAAGTACAATATTATACTATTGGAAGGAGTTTTGATCAGTAGAATATACAAATTTAAGTCTGACGCTATTATTCTTGATACAACTTTTTGCCAGACAACCCTTAAAGGTATAAAAGACTATTTGCCGTAAAATAATTTTGAAGTTTTTAGGCACTGGCTCATTGTTGCGAATACCTAGAGAAAAAATAAGATACGATGAAAATTATGCAAGCACTTTGTTGGTATTACATTTAGTAGAGGAACACCCGACATTATCATTAAAAAAAAATCAATTTTTAAAGTCAAATTCAGAGATATAAAACACAAATACATCATACAAGCCAGTTTTTAATTATGTTTTGGAAGTCAGCTATGAAGCAAAACGTTTGGATTTCTGTTTGTAAGTTGGAAGTATGAAAAGAGAATTTTATAAGAACATAATGTTTTCAGATGAATCAACTTTTTCGACCAGTGATGTTGTGGCTTCGCTACATGCACGATATTGGAGTGACTTTAATCCACATTTTCGAATACCACGGAGTACTGTGTTAAAGTAAATGTGTGGTGCGCAATTTCTTATTACGGAATAATAAAGCCATACTTCTTTGTCTCGACGGTAAATTAGACAATCTTCCATTAGACCATCGTCGTTCATTTTATTTTTAACAAGATGGATGCCCAGCACATTATGCGGCAATGGTTAGACCATACGTTTCTAGACCACTGGATTGGGAGACAAGGACCAGTTCAGTGGCCTCCTGGGAATTCAGATTTAACATTAATGGACTTATTCTATAGAGCCGATTGAAACCAATTGTTTATGGCACACCTCTAATAAATGCCACTACTGATCAATTAAAGGATGCGATTAAAAATGCAGTTACTTCAATATCTTTACATGAGGTTAGAAAAAGTTTTGATGAATTACTTGTTCGTTTAAAGGCATGTTCCCAACAGGGTGGTTTGCGTTTGAGTGAATAAACTTACAACTTATGCATTGTTACTTGGAGAGAGAGCAAAGTGGGCAACATACAGACTCTATCAAGCGGTCAGTAACAAACCGCAGGCGTGTCATATGGAGAGCACCAGTCTCCTCAGGAATGTCCTGACCGGTGACAGACTGGAAATGCCCTTAGACATAATGCCTACAGCAACCAATTACAACCGGCCCTACAGTGTAGTCTATCCACAAAGGGAGGACTGGAGTCGAAAAACGAACGACCTGCTCCGGGCTGACATCTGTTGGTACATCGATGGCTCCAAAACCAAGGACGGTGTTGGAGCTGGAATATATGGATTGAGGCCGAGGGCAGAGTTTTCCTTAGCATGGGCACTCTCGCAACCATATTTCAAGCGGAGGTATTTGCTATTGAGATGTGTGCTAGATCGCTGGTTCTCCGATAGTCAAGCAGCTCTTAAGGCTCTTGAATCCAGCCGGTGCAATTCGAAAACCGTCTGGAATTGCAAGGATTCGCTGACCAAACTGGGTCAAAACAATAAGGTTACACTACTATGGCTACCTGGACACACCGGCCTAGAGGGTAATGAATCCGCAGACCTCCTTGAGCAAAAAAGGGGGCAGGAATAGACAAAATTCAGCTGGCCGGAACCGGATCATCGGTTATATCTTATGGACAAGGCCTAAGCAGTTCATATCAGCTTGGACACAGAGAAATGCTTCGGTACTGGCATGGACTTGCGGGTCTCAGACAATTAGGCCTTCATAAGCCCACAGGACAACAAGTATGTCAAACTACTGGAGCAATCAAGACACCTTAAAACTTGTGGGATTGTACAGGATACTCAGATAAATACCAACAGGATCGGCATTAGATTTATTAGGAGTCTGGACCTGGTGGGAGAAATATAAAAGGGTGTGAGCCACAATAGACCGATCGGTCGCGGTGGAAGGTGTTATACCCACTCACTTTAAACCTACCTACCTACTTACCTATATTAAAATAAATTTAATCACAAATAAGTAAAAATATGCAATTTTTTAAAAAATTGGTATTAGAGACTATCTTTTACTTGTGAACAACTTTTCCTAGTTACTTATTTTTATATCTTCTTAAATAAATGCACTTTATTCCGGTATCAATTTAAGTTTTTTTAATTTTCTAATTACCGCGTTTAAAATATGTTAAATGTTTTTATCCCAATCTTACTCTAAGAAGTAGCAATTTTTTTTATCAAGAGTAGCTTTTTTTGATGAAATTAAAAATCAAGAAGTTTTTTCGATTCAACACCTTTTTCGTGGACATACTGTATATTTCGTTATTAGGAACAGAAAGTCATAGCAAAGTACCAGTTTAATGCGTATTTTAAAGATGTATTTAGAGTGTGGACCAAAGGATGGAAAATATAAAAAATATTTTTAAAAAAACAAAAACAAAAAAAAAGCGCAATGTATCTTAAGCATAAATATTAATCCAGAAAAGATATTTTGATGTTCGTCTTTGCAGGGGTTAAATTAATCCCCTACAAGAAAAAAGTGGTATACAGTAAATAGGAAGTACATAGCACTAGTATTATGTTAAGAGTCATAGTACAACGCGACGTATTCCACATTATTATCTTATCAAAACATTTCTAAATTAAAATTGATATAATCGGATTAATAAATAACAGTTTGTAAAATTAAATTAACTTATTTAAATGGGACTTTTTTAAATTCCATCAAAAAATTTGAATTGAAGTAAAAAAAATTGAAATATGCTTGAAAAATCTGATAGTCAGTTGCTAATTTCTAAACTAGAAAGAAACATTTTCTAATTTACACATGGAAATGTTGTAGTTAGCTATACTGACAGCTACATGCATCGTATTTTTAAGTTGCATTCGCTCTCGACAGCAAGGGCACATCCTTATAAGTGCATTGCTTCATCCAATAAATATCATATTTATTAAAAATATTTATTACACAGACATTTAATTACCGTAAATTTTTTAATATTTATAGTTATATTAGTAAATTGTTATTAACTATTATATGTCAATATTTTAACAATAAAATGGCTCCACACGTGTAGAGTTTAATCAATTTACAAGGGAATTAAACGAAAACAGCCTTGATGCTTATAATGAGAGTTATATCATAAAACTATTCGGTTGATCGCTGTGAAATTTAAAAAAGTTCGATCGATTTTCATGCCTTGACATGGGTAGGTCATTAAAGTAATTGCGTAATTTTTTTGTCTTTTAATTAAATTGATGTTTTTTTTATTTTGTATTAATGTGGAAAAAACCATATATTATATATATATTATTATATATTAAAAAATTATAAATATTATATATATTATATTTTATATATATATAATATATATATTTTTATATATATATATATATGTATATATATATATATATATATATAATCTTACCCTGTATATAAAATATAATTAATATTTATATAAATATTTATAAAATAAATTATAATTTATATATATATATATATATATATATATATATATATATATATATATATATATATATATATATATATATATATATGTTTTCTAATCCATTAAAATTACGAGGTTTCTAAAAAGATGGAAACCTCGGTGTGGCTAAGTCGGCTACATGTTTCACCCTTGTTGGGGATGGTCACATCCGCTGTAAGCCAAGACACGACTGACGAAGGCTCTCTAAGTCTATAAAACAATCCTTTATACGAGTAAGAAGAGATTTAAATGAGGGTATAAATATCAACTATTTGCAAAAAATAATTTAGTTTGGGAATATGCGTTAAAAATCAATTTAGCATAAAAAATAAAATAATTACCTTGCACAGAATATAAAGAAAATAATTTGGCACTTTAACAAAGTAATTTTATATATTTTCTTTCAAAACAAGCAGTAGGATAGATAGCTCAAATGACCAATACTCCGAAACTTGGTTTTTTAACAGGTTTTTTTAACCGAACATATGCTTTTTACAATTTATAAATAAATTTAGGTAGTATTACATTTATGGTAGACAAAATATTTGCTTTATTCTCTTAGAAAATGGCTGTTTTAATTTAATAATTATTAGTAAAACTATTTATTTACAAGAATTATTATTACTTACTGTTGTAGATTATCCATTTATTTCTTATGAATTTTATGTATGTTTATTGTTTTTCTTTTCCAAAAATTAACGTTTTTACTTAAATAATGGCGGGTTCAAAGCTATAATATGTTGTAAAAAAAAAACTGTTGAAGACTCGACGTCGTATATGTTCGATTGGCCCCAATGCCTTGTTCCAAATTTAAGTCAAACGTACTCCAGGGTGTAAAACTTGATCTAAGAATTTTGCATCGCAATAAAAAGATGTTCTTGGTTTTAGAAACAGCGTAAATACATATAATTATTTTTACACGCACGCTAGAGTGAGGTTCCTATCAAGCATTTATAGGGTTTGGAGTATCTTAAGAGTGTTTTGTGCGATTTCACAGTGTTCCCATGATAAAAAGTGCCATGCACATTAGTGCCATTTTTTATTGTTATACTTTTCAAAGTAGATCATGCTCTAAGGCACGGATAAATTTTCGTCACTAGAAAGCTACTCAGATTATCCAACGCAAGACCATATACCACTAGAGGCAGTCTTGAAACTTGGTCGTGCGAACAATGTGCTTGAGAGAGGAAGAAAAGTAAGGGTACAATATTTTTCTTTTGCTCTACGTGCTGATTAGAAATCACCGAAAAACATGCTTTTTATATTGTAGAAACGTACTCTGTAAAAGTTTCTGCTGTTTTTGTTTATATTCACATAATAAATTATTAATTTATTTTGATATTGCAACAACGAGAGGCCCAACAAATCTAACATATGTTTTTTACCCTTTTTTATTACTTTAACAAAACTATATTTCTATTTTAGGTTTTAAAAAACCAGTTTGATTATTTTTTTTACATTTCGATAATTAATCATGGTTCTTTGTTTTATTATTACTCATTCTAGTTACTTTTTATGTAGGTGCAAAAAACTGTAAATAAATACCAGTTCTTTAAAACAGTAATTATCTATGATATAATTCTTTACCCCAATATTACCTTGGGATTTAAAAAAACAAGCATTGACTAAGAGATTAATTAACGTTTTTTCCATTAAAAAAAAAAATTTGTATTTTTAATGTCGTCATCTTTGGGTAAAATATTTTATTTACTAAAATGAAAAATAAAGTATCATCTTAGTTTCCTTTGATATTTTGAAAAAAAAAATTAAATATATAATAGAATTAAAATTTTATTATTAAAATTTATATATATATATATATATATATATATATATATATATATATATATATATATATATATATATATATATATATATATATATATATATATATATATATATATAGTTTTTGTTTTCTAAACCGTGTTATTAAATTAATTTTAATTCTCCTGGGTTTTCGGACATTTTTTTTATAAAAATTATTTGAAATAAAATTTAAACATTTCTTTGACGTTTCGGTTTTATTTCCAATTAAACCATCATCAGAATCTAGAACAATAAGATGTTCTTAATGTCTTTATATATACAATTGGAAACAAAAACAAATAACAAAAATTAATTAAAGGAAACAAATATAAAGTTACATACCTGAGCAAAGGTATGTAACTTTATATTCATTTCCTTTATTAATTTTATTGACAATTTTGTTTCCAATTGTAAAGCGTGGGGCATCTTATTGTTCTAGATTCTGATGACGGACGGTGGAAATAAACCGAAACGTCGAAAATGTTTTAATTTATTTCAAACTAATTTTAGCAAAATAGACCGAAAAAAACAGGAAGTAAAATTATTAATATATATATATATATATATATATATATATATATATATATATATATATATATATATATATATATATATATTATAATATATATATATAAAACTCCACAGACCTATTTACCCGGCGATTTGTTCGAAAACAGTTGCAATGAAAAAAAATGTTTTAGATAAAAGTGTTTAGTTTTGCAAAAGTAGATTCTTTTGAATTTAAAATATAACTATATCCACAGGTGTGCCATAAATGAGATAATAGATACAACTTTTACTTTTGTAATGCCTTTTACACCCCTTATATATTTTCCAGTTCCAAACTCCTCTATTAATTCTACATTAATCTTATGTACTATGTCCTATATCTATCTTAAGCCGTTTCCGATTATTGGAAGAATATTTACTTTTTGCGATTTAAATGACAATAAGTTTACAACGGTTTATTCATCCAATAGTCTAACAAATTGTAAAAGATGTTCAAATTGATGACCACTTTCAATTTGGCACAAGCTGACATCTTCTCAAAAATTCTGCAAATCGTTCGGAGCTTATAAGAACTTCTCCTGGAATTTCTTGGCAGGCAATGTATATTCTTTTTAATTCTTCCAAGTTGTTTGGCTTTTTCGCATAAACAATTTGTTTTAAATAACAATGGAAGAAGTCTAAAGGTGAAAGGTCAAGTGAGCCCTAGCTGTGCCCACCTGACTGGACCCTGATTCCCTATCCATTTCTCTTCGTATTGTTGTCCAAATAAGGACGCTTCCAGCTGAGTTGTGGGGCAGGGCTCCATCCTGTTGCCACCACATATTTAGATAGTCATGCAGAGGAATATCTTCTAAGAATTCTGGTAGGATATTTCTAAAAAATTCAAATACTTTTCTCCATTTAATGTCACTTCATAAAAATACGGACCAATTATACGGCCGTTGAAAATTCCGCACCAAACATTTATTCCCTATATTTCTTGGAAATGTGTGTCTCGCGTACCGAGTGATTTTGTACAGACCAATAGTGAGCTGTTATGTAGTTTAAGATTTGTGTCAAAAGTTTGGATCATCCGTGTATCTACAGATATCCATCATCGTTCAAATGCCTCGTAATCAGTGTTACGCAAACTTTGTACCAGATGAATTTTATACGTATAAAAACCATTATCTACTAAAATGCGTTAGACTTTATTGAATTTGGTAATACCCGTCTCATTGGAAATTAGTTCAATTGATGCGTTAGGATGGATAGAAACAAAAGCGGTACATTGATAATGTTATATTCCACTCTAACAGGACGCAACTGCGTACTCTTTACAGGCTGGGAAATGCACCGTTCAAGTTTTTCGTTCCACATTCGCAAATGTTCTTGGCGATGGGGTAGCTCTCTCACAAATCGCTCTCTGTGCAATCCTAGCGCTCTTCTCGCATTTTTATTTTAGTCTCCAAAAAAAGCAAAGATTTCCTAAAGTTTGTCCCCCAAATCAATAAATTTTTTTTTTGCTATTTTTTTGCATTTTTTAAACAAGTTAAAATCCCAATTAACAAATGATTTAAATTAAAATTTTTTAAATTTAAATTTCATAACCTTTAATAAACAAGGCCCTAAATAGCTATATTTTAAATTTTTATGTGAATTAATAAAGAGTTTCAAAATAAAAAAACCCAAAAGGTTTTTCCATTAAAAATAAAGTTAATTTTAAAATGGCCCCTCAGTTGTTTTAATTTTAAATTTTTTTAAAAGCCCTTTTTCCTACTTTTAAAACGCGGGAAAAATAAAAAGGGGGCCCCCGAATTTTTTTTTAAATATTCAAATATTCAAATTTTAAATTTTTTGCATTTTTAAAAAAATTTTTAAAATTTTAATAATTAAAAATGGTTTTAAAGTCCGGATCGAAATTATTAAAAAATATTATAATAAATAATTTAAATTATAAAATAATAATTATTTTATAAAATTAATTTTATTTTTTAATTATATTTTATAATTTTATATATATATATATATATATATATATATATATATATATATATATATATATATATATATATATATATATATATATATTTTATATATATATAATATATATCAACTATACACAAAGTTTTTTTAACATTTCTTATTGTGTTTCTTCTGGATTAAAAACAAAAATAAAACGATTAAAAAATTTCTAGAAATATTATAAAAATTATTGAAGTTAAGTTTTTCCTTAGGTTCAACTAAAAAGAATAGGATAAAAAGAGTTACAAATTTTTTAAAACCGATTTATCATTAAACCTGACAATTTTTACTTTTACGTATCCAGTAATTAGGCTTTTCATAAAAAAATAAATCTTTATGGGAACTCTAAAATTGTTTCTTTCTTAAAGGTCAAGCCAGAAAGGTAAACCTTATAATTTGGTAAAATATTTCGTACTAAGACAAATCTCCAAAATATTCTCATTTTTTTAAACGTTATTTTAGGCCCTTATTTTTAAACTCATAAACAATCTATCATTTAGATATGGTAAACTTATCTGCAATTTTTATTTTTACGCAAACGTACTCCACCTCATTCTTAGTAGTAACTATTTCGGAAAAAAAGTCTTTACAGATTTTGCGCAATAACTTATTTCAGTTTTACCACTCAATCAGAGGAGGCTGGTCCATAAGGGCGAAAGGACTATAGCCTCGCGAGACAAAATGTAAATAGCCAAAAAATCAAAAGTGGTAATTTGTAATTATAAAATCAATGCAAAAAATTAAAAAGCATCTTAATTTTAACTTCTATAATTTTCCGTTGCTTTTTTTGCCTAACACCCAGGCCTAATTGCCAAATTTCTTACCGATGTTTTACGTGGCGGGAATTATTTTCGCTCTAACCGTCTGCCTGAATCTACAACCGCTGCGTCGTTTTCTCAACTGGCGAGCTATCTAATACGCAACTTAACACGCGACAGTGCGATATATTTTTCCGCCTTTGGCCAGTACGATGCGATTAGTTGCATGAGGTACCGTTTTTATCGTTGCTGTCTGGCTTCCGCCTATTTAAATTAATAGTTAAAATTGCAAATAATGCACAGAAATTTTTAAACGGTGAGTTTTCCCGAAGAATTACTTATCAAATAGCTTGGTAGACCTACTCCAGATCAAACTGCGGTTGTTATTCAAGGCATTTTAAGAAAGGCGGTTAAAGATCAAACGCTGTTAGAACAACACCGATACGTCACGGTCTCATATGGCAAACTGATATGAGACCGTGACGTATCGTTGTTGTTCTAACAGCGTTCGATCTCTACATGAAAAATAAATGGATATGAGGCTGTAAAATGTTAAATGCCTTATTTTGTTTTCCCTGTTTATTGTTTAATTTAAATGGGGCACAAACATTTGTATTTCTATACATAAAAGTAAACATAAAAAAAGCTTTGTACTAATACTAAAGGCGCCAAAAAATTTATTGTCTGATGTTTTTTTTAAATAGCCCCCCGATATACTAATGCATGAAACGCCACTGCACTTAATGCTTTTGTAAATAAATAATTTTTACGAAAAAAAGTTAAACCCAAATTTTTGTAACATATTTGTGCTGCTAAATTAAATGTCTGTGGAAAAGGAAATATAACTTATCTTTCTTCTTCTTTTCTTCGTTTCCTGCTCTTCTGCTCTTCTTTGTTTTATTGCCTAGGCTGCCGGGGCCATTCTAGCAATTTACGTGTATTATTTATATATGAGTCGTTTTTCAATGTAAATTATGACCTTTCATTTTGCACAAATGTTGAGCCGGCGCCAGTCTGAATTTGCACACCTTAAATTAATTACATTAATTTCTTTTCTTTTTTTTTATTCTTATCTACATAAGTAGCGACCTTGGCTTTTTTTCTGCAAAATGATTAAATCGAAAAATATAAAGCATATATATATAATAATAATAATATATATATATATATATATATATATATATATATATATATATATATATATATATATATATATATATATATATATATATATATATATATATATATATATATATAAATTTTTTTTTATTCTTGGGAATAGGTTAATAAAAACAAAGGTGGTATTTATTGAACGTTTGCACATTATTTATTGTTTTTTCAACTAAGATTTGGATTTGTTAATTTTTGGTTATAAGAAATGCAAAACCAGATAGTAACTGGTAATGTGCTCTCGTATCCTTCACCATTGTTTATTAACTATTCCCAAGAATAAAAAAAAAGAATATAAAAAATGGTTAAAGAAAAAAAAATTTTTAAAAAATTTTTAATATTTTTAATAAATATTAAGTGTTATACATTTTTAATTGGGATAATAAGGGGTTCAAAAAATTAAATAAAAAACATAGGTCTATTTAAAAAAATTAAGTTGATGATGGGTTTTAAAGAAAAAAAAACGTCGTGCGGAAAATCTCAACGCTTTTTGTAGAGCTTAAAAGATGACTAAGAAAGTGTCTTTTTTTTCCCCTATCTCTTTAAATAACGGTCAAAAGGTTTTTTTTCCTTGGAAGTACTCGAATTTTCAAATTTCTAAAGGGGAAGGGACCAAAATTTCCTTTTAAAAGTATCTCTTACGGGTTTTCCCAGATCCCCATGCATGGACTCAATCCCGTGGCACCCTGTATATATATATATATATATATATATATATATATATATATATATATATATATATATATATATATATATATATATATATATATATATATATATATATATATATTTATGTATATATATATATATATATATATATATATATATATATATATATATATATATATATATATATATATATATATATATATATATATATATATATATTATACATATATATTTTTTATAATATTATATATATAATAAAATAATTAATATAATATAATATATATATTATATAATTATATTTATAAATTAAATTAATATTATGTATAATTAGAAGAGAAAAAAAACCCAAAAGTTTTAAAATAGGTTAAAAATATCTATTAAAAAAATCAAAAAAAAAATTTTTTAATAATAATTAAATTATAAATTATTAAAATATTTTAAATATAATTTTATTATAATAATTCTTGTGAATAAAAATTTAGAAAATATTTTTTTAAAAAGAAATTTAACACCATGCTCTCTATATGATTTTTTAAAACCCCCCAATATTCCTTTAGTGTACTATTACAAAAAAGGAAAAAAGGAAATGATTAGTAAGATAGCCTTTTTTCATAACTTCCAGAGAACTAATAATACATCTTCGTGTCGATGCCGTTTTACTTCTTGCAGATTTATTTTTAAAACTTGTTGCCTTCTTTCCCAAACCAAGAATTTTAATCTAGACAACAAAAATAATTACTTTTTTCAATAAAATTTACTTAAAAGGGCCCGGGTTAAAAATTTTTACTCAAAATATTCTTTAAGATATCTCCAACTGCCTAAGTAACATCAAATTCTGGTAACAAAGCATATTGACTATTAAATGGGGCGTCTTGAAATTCGAGACACTGTTACCCTTTCGATATTTGCCTTTTTGGGATCAGTGTGTGATGTTTTTGAGCTTCTTACCTCTATCTCACCTGCCTATGTCCCTATCTGTAATGATTTGGATTTTGATAAATGTGCAATGATTTTGAAACTGTTATTTTCACTAAAAAATTGAATAAAAACTTATAGTAAACACTTCTTACTTACCTTAAAAAAAAAAAAATCAACAAACAAAGTAGTTTTAGAGGTTTTTTTTGTATGGCAGTAAGTTATTTAAAACAAATCGTAAAACGCACTGCCTTATTTAAGTAAAACATTTATACTGATTGAATACAAAGATCAGATGAACACGTAAAATGAAGTTATTCGTTTATTTAGAGAGAAATACCCCGAGTTACCAGCTATATCTCAAGATACTGTAAGTAATTGAGAAAAAATGACATGTACGAAAAACAGGTATTCATCGAAAAGTGTGCATAGTTAAATAGGTTCTAAATGTAATGTCAGGTGTTGAAGAAACCCCCACTAGGACTACCAGGCAGGTAGAACAGGCAATGTTCCCTTCTTTAGTAAGAATTTTGGAATCGCATAAATTTCATTCTTATAACTTGTCACTCTTCAAGAATTGACTGAGAATGATTTCTATGGATCCATAGAATACAGAAGTGGCGAGCTAGTGTAGTGGCAGCGTACGAGCCTCTCACCGTTGAGGACCCCCGGGTTCGAAAAGCAATTTTCCCCTTGGACTTTGTCTGCTAGCATCCCCTAACAGAAGGCAATGGCAAACCACTGTGTAGTATTTCTGCCTAGTAAACCCTCTCACATGTGCTTCGAAAGGTACGTTAAGCCGGTGGTCCCCATATCTGTGTCTAGTTGGTAAAGAAACGCAGATATTCTTTGCCGAGAAGGGAATTTGCCTACCGCCTTTTTATTAAGAGAAAAGGCACTGCAAAAATTGAATGGACCAAAAGCAAGCCATTAGAA
This sequence comes from Listronotus oregonensis, assembly GCA_019359885.1. Classification (NCBI taxonomy): domain Eukaryota; kingdom Metazoa; phylum Arthropoda; class Insecta; order Coleoptera; family Curculionidae; genus Listronotus; species Listronotus oregonensis. The sequence continues at coordinate 44,410 of JAHBCN010001992.1, forward strand.
TCGATATAGTGGGTCCGCCTTACCTACAGAGGTCTATTTTCTTCCTTTGTCCAAGTCGTGAAAAAACCTAAAAAACGGCTATTTTCGTGCTGAATGACCGCATATAGCTTTTTGAACGCGCTTTGCTGGGCTTAGTAAAGGGCCGAGGTGCATATATGGGACGAAAATAAGGCCGATGATACACATATAATAGGTGTGCCTCACCTAGAACTGACAGAAGACTCCAGTTTTGCAAGGAAATTATAGCTTTAATGGATTTGAATAAACTAAACACAGAGAATACTCTGTTTTCTAACGAATCGACATTTACTTTAAATGGAAAACAGCTATCTTAATAATCACAGTTTATACTTTATATCTCTTCGTCACGTACTTCGTTGATTCGCACAAGAAGGGCTAAAAATAGCTATAAACCTGGTTAGCTTCTTAACGATGTCGTTCAATGGCCGCCATTAAACAACTGTCATGGCGCCGATGTAAGGCCGATGCCCATGTAAATCCTGTTTGGCTTTTTTGTCCATTTTACCTTACCGAGTTTAAATAAGGAGTTATTTGAGATTTTCTTGATTAAGCATGAAATGTATTTTGATATATAATATTAGATTGGAGGGTACTACCGTCAGCGAAACTAAGAACAGGATTGGTTGTGGAGAAAGAAGATTGTTGATGTGAAAAAGAAACAGGATTAGTGCCCGTACTAAGCCCCATTATTAATTTGGTAAAAGCTGGAAGAACACAGTAAACCTTTACAAAAAAAACAAATTATAATAATGGGAATAAGATTAAATGTGTAATTTAAAAAAAATATTTAATTAATCCTCTACAGGGTCACTGATTTTAAATTAAGACTGATATTGCCCAATTCATCTTAAGTAAACAAAAAACGAATCCTTTTAAAACCACAAAAAGCCAATAAACCTCCTTAGTAAAATTTAAATATACAAAAGCGTATTTTTTTTGGTTTCCAATTATTTTATTTTGGTATAAAATTACAAATGATAAAAAAAATTAATTGCGAATTGAAGGTTTCTTAGATTGGGTTTTCCCATATACATATTTTTGTTTCTGAAAGTACAATAACATTATAACCAGATCAATCCAATTTTTTAAAGTGTTTTTTATTCTGAATTTCCGTAACTAAGTAATAATAAAAAAAAGATATTTAAATCAATGATATTTTTCATAACTTATCTTGTCAATATTTCCAAATTATTATCATGCAGATGTTTTTTATTATAAAGAATTTTATAAAAAAATCATATTTTTATTTTTAAATTTTGTTATCGAAAGAGAATACTTGACGCAAGGAAATTCCCACGTGCGCTTTTTAAACTGGTGCTACAAGAGCAACAATTATTAATAGAAACAAAACACTACAGAGACAAATCATTATACCAGTTTAAGTGCCAAAGATAACCTATCAATTTATTTCAGCGATTACGATGTCAGAAACAACAAGAAAGAACTTCTATAGATTTCTCAACACTGGGGAAAATAGATAAATTAGCAAAAGAAGAATCATTGGAATACTTCAGTAGTCCGGATTCATCTCTAGGACTACCAAAGCAGCGACAAGACAAGAGATAGATGGTTTCAAAAACAGCATCTATGTAGTTGCTTTGTGACACTTACTTGTTCACAAACATATAGAAATATGACGTTGGTAGTGCCCTATCTAACAATTTAGCAATTTTACTGAGTGGCCCGTTTTTAAGGACCAATACATTAACTTAGAAACTATAAGTTATGTAAAAATGTTTTTTATGAAACTTATTCGTTGTAAAAGTATCTGATATGGCACACATAACATGGGACTCTGACTTTTAAAAGATTTTTATTTAAATTTGAGTATGTTGTTTCTTAGATTAATAGGGACATCTTTTAAATGGGACATTTTTGGGCAGGCCTATAGGTGGCCCAAAAAATTACTGAGAAGTTGCAGCTTAACTGTTTATTAATTACAATATAAACGCATAAAAATAGTGATTTTTTGTCTAAATCCAACGGAATAATATTTTATATATTTGTTTGGAGTTAAAATAATTTGATTTACCATTCTATGCAACTAAATAAACATGTAACAACTAAAATGTTAATATCGTGATAAACTTGTATTTAATTTCAAAATGTATACATTTTTGACAGTTTATTTAGGTAAATTCTGGTTAAAATAATATTTTTTTATTTAGATGATAACTCAAACTTTTTAGGCGTTTAAATTAGACTTCTCAGTCATTTTTTTTGGCCATCCTGTAGGCCTGCACAAGTATATCCTGTTTAGAAGATGGTCCTATTGACCTAAAGAACAACAAACTCAAATTAAAAACAAAACGTTAGAAGCCACAATTCAATTTTATGTGTTCCATATCATTTTATAAAATTTTTAGGATTTTGGTTTTTTACATAGAGGCTGGAGACACATTTTTTTTAAAACCCTATATTTTATTATATTTTTGGATAGCCCTTCCAAATATAAATTCAACAATTTATAAGACCATGGATCAATGATGCACGGTTTCAACCTTATTAGCGATTATCTTTAGATTGATAGTCAATATTTTAATTTAAAATTATGTTAAAAACTTTGCAGTGTTGCCAAGTTTTGCAAACTTTTACTTTTCGCATTTTTTTAAATGGAATACTTTGGATATTATCATATTTTTAAATATCCACTTTAATTACAATTCGAATGATAGAACAAATAATAGGTCCTTAACTTACCGTTTTGGCTTAATTCTCAGCGTCAAGGATATTAAACTTTGAATTAGTTTTATCAACCTATTCACAACTGCTTTAGCGTGTTAAGAAGTCATATTAAAAACAGAATATCAAGCTTTGCACAATGTCGCCACATTTCGCAAATGACCTATTTCTATTTTAAAAGTGTACATAAAGGAAAAAAATTAAACTAATTACAAACGTTCCCTGATGCATATTAATTCCGTTTCAAATGACACAAACCATTTGAAAACAGAATACACTACATATATTCTTTAAAACGATGGATATATTGGAAATTTAATTTAATTAATTTTACTTGTAAGTAATTTACATGAGTTTGCACTGTTTTAATTTTTTGTTGTCATTTACATACACTTTTAAAAGTAGAAACAAGTCATTTGCGAAATTTGGCAAAATTGTGCAAAACCTAATATTTTGTTTTTAATATGACTTTTTAACAACACTAATTTACAGTTCCATAACTTAATGATTTAAATCCTATAATTAATTTTTGAATCTGTCAATTAAGATAAAAAGATAGGTCGGAGACTCATATGAAGTTATATTATTGAAATTGCAATTACAGTGGCTTTTTAAAAAGACAATAATATAAAGGGTGTTTTAATATTTAATATATTAACTGATTAATTAAACCATCGTATCAAAAAAATACGTATAAAAAATAAGGGATCTGGAATTCTAAACAGACATGACTGGATGTTTAATAATTAACTAATATTTGATTAACTAGAAATATAATAAAGTTTAGCGATAAATATCACCAGACGTTTGTACCGTTCACAAATGCTGAAGAAGTCTATTAAAAACGATTCCTAGATATAATCATACATCAGAATCTAAAAAAAAGAAAAAAAAAATAAAAAAGAAAAAAGAAAAAAAGAAAAACTAAAACAAAGCTTTAACTTCTTATGGGTATAAGAAGCGACAAGATTTTATTTTGGCTTTGAAACTTTTTAATATTAATAATAATAATAATAAAAATAATAATAATAATAAAAGCCAATAAATGCTTATAAACAAAAGTCATTAAGTAAAAGAAACAAAGAAAAAGGAAAAGTGTGAAATTACAAAGACATCTGCTGCATACAAAATAAAACTATGTTATTATCTTTATAGTAAAACATGCATATAAAATAATATAGTATAAAAGAAAACGTTATTTTAAATTACATAAATAAAACAACAAAAATACGTTCACGCAAAGACAGACAACATGTCAAAAATAAAATTCTTTAAAGTCTTAAACGGACTGACTGACAAAGAAGCTTTTAATTTTTTCTTCTATTGTTTGCCTGGCAGATTTTTAGCCGAACATGAAGTTTATGTTAAAATTAAATTACCAGATATCCTAAACCAACCTGACCTCTAAGAAAGCCAGAGTGCCGACACCAACTTACCAATTGCTAGTATTGTAGGAGGCTATATTTTCAAATCAGATGGATTCTTAGGGATGCTGTTTAATAAATACAAGATTTCTAAATATAAAAAGTGACGACAGAGTCAGAATTTAAAGGTTTGCAAAAGCACTCCTACAATCAGCTCTATTTAGCATGCCAGCAACAATCCAGACAGCCCTCCTCTGCATTGGGAAAACCTTAGCAGTCCGAGAGCTATGTTTTCACAGAAAGGCCTGCCTCAAAACACCCTGAGATTCTCAATCAGCAAAGCCACAAAGTAAAAACAGATTTGAGGCCAACCGTCCACCGCAATAGTCAGTATGGGCATTCTAACGAAGCCCTAAATCCAGATATACACCATAAAATTGGACGTTTGCCTCACGACATAATAAGCTTTGCAAAAACTAAATATTTCGTCTTTGTGCCATTAAGGTACTGCTTGTTATATACAAACCAAGACCCGGCACTTAAGAAATCATCACCCGAATACGCTAAAGCCTCAGATAGTCTTTTTTGGTGCATTAAATTGTTGTATGATCTGCAAAGGGGGTTTAAGAAACAGAGGTGGCCAATGAGGTTAGATTATTTATATAAATAAGAAGCAAAAGGGGCACCAGATCCACTGGGGTACTCTCACGTTTATCGCCCTTTCTGCAAAATTTACCCGGTCAACCAGCACAGCTTGACACTGACCGAAGAAACACCTCCTTCACAGAGGTATAGATTGTCATCAAGATTGTAGCGCTTTGGCTTTTGTATGAGTATTAGATCTGAGACACAATCAAAAGCCCTTCATGAAGTTACAGAACTTGATGGATACAAATTCCAGGTCTTCAAATTTTATGTAAATTACAGAGGGCCAAAATTACTATTCCAATAAACCAAATTTTTAATTTTTTTCCAAGCAAACATTTAATTTTGTTGTAAAAAGTTTTAGGAAGAAGTAGATGCTCATTTATATTGAGTCCGCTGTATATTACATTAAAGTCTCTAATCAATGATTGGTTTACCTTAACTTATCACTAAATACTAATGTATCAACAAATATTTTTAAATCATTTATAGGTTTTAGTTATTCACATAAAAAATTAATACAACCATAAACAAGATTTAAGGCAAATTAAAGAAAAGGTTATTACTTCAAAATAAGTCAATTTTAACGAAAACAAAACCACTAAAACCAAAGACTATAATGCAAGTATGACACGCTTTGTCCATTGTTACCCTTTTTTATTGATATTGCACGATTTTTCACGAACACAGCAAAAAAGTTTATGTGTCTATAAAAAAGCAATTACTTTAAAAAATAATTATAGATTTTATGTTTTTACTTATTCATTGATTTTATGCCAAGGCATAACAATAAAATTTTTATTACTAAACTTAATTTCTAAGTTGTTACTTTTTGATTTTCGTGACTCTTTACCTAACAAATAATACATATTTTTAATAAAAATGTTTTTGTATACATTTTTAAATCCTTAGTTATTCTTGAGTACTAAAGTGGCATAAAGATATCGAACTTGAACAAGATACAATAATTTCGCCGATTGTATATTAAAGTATACAAAATCATGCATTAATAGCCCTTATTAATACATAATTTTCTATTTATTAACGATAAAACAAGCTTTAAATCTATTTATGATGATCATTTGCAAATTTTCCTTCGGATTATGATAAAAAAAAAATATTGTTAAAAATTTTTTTTCCATTATAAAAGTTTTTTACTATCATAATTTCATTATTATTAAATTGTAAGTGATTATACTAATTAGTAATTAAAACTAATATTGGCAATAGTTCGGTTAACAACACTGTTCTTATAACATACGACATTTTAAAGGTCAAGTACAAAAAACTAAAAAATCAATTGACTGGAATTAAAACGCCGTAAATTATTCCATTAAAATTAATTATGGGTTAAAAAATAACCAATTGCAATATTTATTACCATTAATTGAAACCTTACAATAGACACGGGATCAGGATCCATAAGTTAATCCTGATATAAGGATTTATTTCAATTAACTTAAAGGGTTAATAGTAATAATGTACAAAACTAGATCGATAAATGAAAGTTTCTGCTCATATATTTGAATCTTTTTAATATCTTGCTTTTTACATGTGCTACCAAAGAAGCATACTAATACATCAAAAAAATTCAAAGGTTCACGGAAGAACACAGCAATGGGCTGTCATTAAGATACCCTTTTGATTCGGCGCAATAACAAAATCAGTGTGTGCCATAAATTTAAGTTGGTAACACATTTTGGCCCACCGCTGTGTTCGCACGTCGTTGTCATGGTTGGGCCCGGTAGGATGTTTTGGAACATGAGCTAGAGTTGTTGGTTATCAGCAGCTCTTGTTGCTAGCGTATGGAACGGGATCCGAAGCTAAGACGAACACAAGGCTTAACTCAAGGTGTTAGCATACATACTGATGAGTGAATGACATCTTGGGCCTTAAACAGGTATTCCTAACGGTGCCTCTGAGATACAGGGTGACCTCTGAGAGTATCTAGCCGTACTGCGATAATGCGGGGTTCTGCCGTGGTGGACTATTACTTCCCTACCTCCAAACAAAAAGCGGACAGAACCGCTTTCATAGAAAAAAGTGACAAAGGTGCGCTGACCAAAACGGATAAATCCCTTTCGAGAGGTGCCCCCAAGGTCACAAGCAGACAAAGGTGCACCTACCGAAACGGGCGAATCCGTTTCGAAAGGTCTCCCTAAAGTCACAGGCGCCTGTTTCACGGGGAAGGGCTAATCCATCCCGAGCAAACAATTGCTTAGGAAGGGATCCCTGAATCCAAACAGAAGGCGGACAGAACCGCTATTATAGAGAAAAGGGTTCCCTGGCTTTAAACAGAAAGCAGATAGAACCGTTTTTATAGATAACGGACGAAGATACGGTCTCAGAAGAAACATCTGGTTCCTGTAACAAGGACCTGATAGCTACCCACGTCAGGATGGAAAGCATAAAGGACCTACTGAGGTCTAGGTGCAGTGGTATAAATCCATTAAAATATGATTATATCAAATAATTTTTAATGTTTTTTGAAAGTTTCGTTTAAAAACCACCAATGTTGTGCAAAAAAAGAAGAAAAACAGTGAAAGTGCAGATACTTTGAGTATCTCGAGAAAGAAACGTTGTTGAAAAAAACTGACTTCGGATTCGAGAAAAATGACAAACAACCCTGTATTGCAAGAAAAAACGAGGGGCAAGAAAGGTAAAAAAATATTTTCTTTGTTTATTTTACACAATAATCGTCATTCTATACATGGTAACAAAGATTTATGGAAGTCCGGACCTGACCGTAGTACTCATTGCGCAAGATCCAAAAGGCTTTTCTCCTATACCCGTTAACCGCTTTTGCCCTGTATGCGTGGACGAATTTGTTCAACAGTAAACCTTTCATTAACCTTAAAACTTTCTTGTTTGACACTGGCAAAAGGCACTTCTTGAGGCAGACCGTATGAAGGGTCGTGTAATGCGGCAATATGACCTCAATGCCGGGTTAACTCCCCACCCCACCCTAAAGGCGACACATTACCACATATTATTTTATTTAATTTTTTTTAATAAGCGCTTAGTTTTTTTTAAGGTAAAGCCTTATGTACCCTAGCAGTTACACTTATAGTATTTATCGATTTGTTGTACCTATTTATTTTATTTTATCATTTGTAAATGTTTTAAAATATTTTTTTTCTTAAAAAATGGTTTTATAAGGGACGCCCCTCTCTCCAAACCCAAACTCTAGCTACGCCAATGGCTACGACACAGGTGAGCATTTTGGCCAGAATTTTAAAACCTAAAATTAAAATCGTATTATTTTCCTATAAAATGTTTTGCAAATAAAATGTATTTTTTTGGAAAAAGCAGATATTTTTAAACATCATAGAACATTTTTTAAAACACAGTCATCATCAGGGGTGGATTTACGCAAAGGCTGAGTAGGCTGAAGCCTAGGGCGGCAAATATTATGGGCGGCATATTTACGATTAATTTATAAAAAAATGTGATCGTAAATTTTAATGATATAATTAACGATTTTGCTGAAAAAAAGGTTTAAAGAAAAATGTTAGTATAGGGTTTTGCCTATAATTAAATAATACATAGTTCATAAAAAGACTTATATTTTGTTTTAATATTATGAAATTTATTTGTTTTTAATAATTCTTATTTAAATGTCTGTATTTTTTTACTTTGTTAAATTTGTTAATTAAAGTTTCATAAGAATTACTAGTGAAGTTTACATTTTTTTAATGTAAAATTTTTCATTCTGATGTCCAAAAAATATTGATATATTGGGGCGGCAAAAATATATTAGCCTAAGGGCGACAAAAAGTTAAATCCGGCAAATGAAGGGCAGATATTGGTTTTCAAAACAAGTTCATATTTTTAACTTTAATTTTACCATGTGAAAAATATAAAATAAGTTCAAATAAATTCACCACTGTTTGTTTATCAAAGGTGTAACCACGACCATTTCTAACAAACAACGGTTCTCCTAGCAACAAAGAGTAAAAATAAACAAACAATAAAGCAATAACTATAATTTTACAACACACATAGGTGTAACCTCGCCGATGTTGCCTTGCACAAAGTGATAGCACAGCAAGTTGCGCCCAGTAACCGTTATTATTAGCATGTTTGCAATCGATATGAGTGTGCAATAATTAAATATGAAGTTTTTTTAATAATTGTACTTTACCTAGTGACCTTTTAACACAGAAACCTATATATAGATTTTAGGTTTATTGTATGTATTTATGAATTATTCAATTTTTTCCTATTAAAACTATTTTTTGGCAACTTAAGCATGCTAATAAGTAAGTTTCCCTTTGAAAAAAGTTTTTTTTTAAGCAGATAGACTTTTTTTAAATGTGCTTCTGAGCTTGCACCCATCCTAACTCGCCTCTTTCGAATTTCTTACGACACGGGCATTTTCCCGGAGAGTTGAAAAGCTGCACGTGTTCAACCTGTCCTCAAAAAAGGATGCAAAACTCTCACTTCTAACTATAGACCTACCTCTCTTCTTTCTGTGGTTTGCAAAGTAATGGAAAAATTTATTAATTCCCGAATCTTAAAGTATCTGGAAAAACCCAAGATCCTAAATAATGGACAGTATGGATTCCATCACAGAAGATCCACAGCTGTTTTCTTTCCTTTATCTCACACAACTGTAACAAGTCCCTTGAGTTTCTTAGTGAATCTCAGATAGATGCTATTGACGTATCCAAAGCTTTTGAGATCAGGTCTGGCATGATGGGCTTCTTAACAAACTTCCTTCTTACGGTCCCTTACTTAAACTTTGCTCTTGTCTCTCCAGTTTTCTTTCTAATCGACGTATATCAGTTACTGTAGATGGTCATTTTTCCAGCTTCTACCCAATTAATGCTGGGGTGCCCCAGGTCTCAGTGATGTCACCCACGCTGTTTCTTCTACACAATAATGATCTTCTCTCTTTTACAATTAATTCTATTCATAGTTTTGCTGACGATAGTACCTTCCACTCTAGTATTAAATTTCTTAAGCCACCATGTAATTCTAATTTGGAAAACAAGCGCGGGTCAATGCAGATATCTTTTTCACAAGACCTCAAACTTATCTTGAATTGGGGCGCCAAAAATCTTGTTCAGTTTATTGCCTCGAAAACACAGTCATGTTCATGTCGCCAATGCTCATCTGTTACATATGAGCGGCCAAGTTCTGCAGAACAAAAGGTCATTTAATCTTGTCGGCGTTACTTTTGAGAATAACCTCAACTGACACAAACACATTACATCCATAGCCTCGGCAGTTTTAAAAAAGGTTGGATTTCTCTTTCGAGCCAGAAAGTATTTCTCTTCTTCCGATCTTTATACTCTGTATGTATCCCAAATCAGACCCTCTTTAAGAATATTTTTATCTCGTCTGGGGAATGGCGTCCCCTACAACACTTAGCATTCTGGACTCCATTCAAAGAAGAGCCGTTCGTCTGATTACTGATTCCACGCTCACATAAAGGCTTCCTCTTCTTGCCCACCGTCGAGCTGTAGGGCATCTGTCGCTCTTCCATAGGTATTTTCACGGCTTCTGCTGCGATAAGTTGGCCAGTATAATTCCTTCTCTGGCAGCAGAGCAACACGTAGTGCAACTTTTTTGCATCCTTTTACAGTTCAGTTAAAGTATCAATACTGTAGAACCTGCTGTCCGCAGTAGTTTTTCCTTCTCCCAATCTCCAAAAATTTAAGTCCCGTGTAAACAAACTCCCTCTCAACACACTTAAGACACCCACTTAGTACTTAGGCATCAGCCTTCGTGGACTGAACCAAGATAAAAAAAAATGAAATTTAAAACCATGTTAAATTATAAATAACTAACTTATTTTAGTTGTGATTACTTTTGTAATATCTTGTGACAAACATTGGCACAAATCTCTAAAATTCTAAAAAATCCACATATAAAAAAACCCTGGAATATTCTTGTTTATTGTAAAATACTTCATAATTTATATTTTCGTCTGAGTATTCTCAAAACATTATTTTTAAAACCACCTTGTTCGAAAATAAAAAACATGTCACCAATTCTACTACGCCATTACTTTTCCAAAAAAGTGGACACCATCCAAAAAGTTTATAACGACGACATATCGTTGTACGTGTCTGTCAGCCGCTGCTTTTATTTTAAAATTTTGGCAAATTTTCTAATGGCCGGTCATTTCTCACGTGAATTTCTTGCATTTTTCATTTCCTTGAAAACGATGACGTCGTTGTCGTTAACCACTTTGAAGTTGACGACAGAGATTTTTATAAAATTTCAAAATTGGCACTGTCCATTTTTTGCTTATAATAAACAGTTTAGGGAGCAGTACCATATAAGTATTTATTTTTTCTGAGGGATAAAAAGAGGCTTTAACATTTTCGGATTTATACAGTTTTTAATTTTTAATGCAATTTTTTAATAATATATTTTTTATCTCACATGTAGTTTGGTACTGTATAAGGAAAATTACAAAATAATTGTCGAATTATTATTTCTAGTTTGATTCTTACAAACAAAAAACTTTAATAATAAATATATTACAAATGGTCAAAATTCTTTAAACATGTTTGTGGTCCAGGATGCTCCATTGAAGTCCGAATGTTATTGAAGCAAAGACAAGTGCCTGGTACTGGAGGATGTAAAAATAACAAAACGATCATCAGCAGCAATATTAGGAGCACAGTTATCAAAATTATATACAGGGTTATTTATTTTAAAGTAAACAGGGCTTTATTTTTGAACTTTCCTGTACTTTTTTAAAAAACGAATTTAGCCATTTCGTGTATTTTTTTCCGTAGAATCCAATAATTTAATCAGAAATACATTTGAAACAAAACAAAAGAGCTACAGCACGAGGGACGTATGTTTTAAATGAAATACCCCGTATATTTTTATATCAATAAATAGAGATTTTCACGAGGAATTCGGTGATTGTCTAAAAACTGCATGATACTATAAGGATAGTTTTACCTGAAAAAACCTGGCTGCCACATGTCACAGGTGCTTAAGTAGTTTTACAATGAGGTTTTCATCAGAAGAACGGCTTCAAATTATATTATATGCTAAAAATATGATTTCTAAACCAGGCGGCAAAATTATAATAAACAAAAAAAGTTAAAATACAATACGAGGTAAAATATGGTGATAATAAGAACACTTATAACAAAAAATTATAATATTACTAATAGTTTCAATGTTCTATATGCCCCCCGTTATTTTCGAAACATGATCTATAACCCCTCCTTAGCCTTTTTAAGCTCGCCAATATTATTTGAGGTTCTTGGTTAAGACGATTAATTTCATTTACAATTTTATCTCTCATTTCTTTCGTGTTTGTGTTTCCATTTTGGTAAACGACAGTGACCAAAATTGTAATATCTGGACTATTAGGTGGCCATCTAATAGTGCCATAACGTCCAATCCACTGATTGTATCGGCGATTGAGACACTGCACAACTTGACGAACAGCATGGGCGGCGCTCCGTCTTGTTGCCAAATGTGCTCAATATCGTTTTCAAAAGGATTGAGATATCTTTCTCCAGTTAAGGATCCCTCATAGAATATTGGTCCGACAATTCCATTGTTCAGCACACCACATCAGACATGAAGAGAAGACCTCCCTAGATAGGTAGTCTCTTGAAATTTCCTGGGATTTTATCTTGCCCAGCTGTGCGTAGTGCGTCGGTTAAACATTCCCAATGTAGTAAACGTCCAAAGAATCGTTTGAAACAGGGTAGGATCGTTATCTTGTTCATGGACTAAAATTTGGGAAACAAATTGAAAGCGAAGTTCCTTTTGTTCACGTGTTAAATGCTGCACTGGAAGAACGCGATATGGAAGATACTTAAAATATTTCAGTGTTCTCTGAACTGTCGCATAGGTTACTCTTCTTCTTGCAGGGCCATACCTCAAGCCTCCAACTGCCATAGTAATTGACTTCATGGGATACAAAGTAAAATAATTAAGAATAGCTCGATCCCGGTTTTTTTCTTCATTGTAGTCCTTTTTCTAATATGTAACGATTTTGTTTCTTCGAATAAGACCTTCAGTTTTAAAATCGTTTTACTGATATATTTCGGTGGAAATTTGCAACATATCCTCGTTGTGTTTCCCTGGCGTTTTCTCCACATTTATAATAGAGAGTTAAAACTTCATTATAAAACTACTCCAAAAAGTAATAAACGTATTTTTAAAATTCTTGACTTTGACAAATAAGCACCTGTGACCTGTGGCAGCCAGGTTTTTTCAGGTGAAACTATCCTTATAGTATCATGAAGTTTTACAATTGCGCAAAAAAATTTACGAAATGTCTATATTCCTTTTTTTAAAAAATACAGGGAAATTCAAAAATAAAGCCCCGTTTACTTTAAAATGAATAACCCTGTACATATGTCATGGAATGACAGATTTCGAGATTCCAGACTTCAAATCCCATTTGGGAATAAAATTCTGGAATATATTTGAAATCCCCTTCGTATTGTAACCTAAACATATTTTTTCACTGAGATAATACAAATTAGTTTCGTGGTGAATATCTGGGCTACTAAATTTATTTAAATTATGGTTGTGTTATTTTTAATTCTTTTTTAATCGTATCAGCATTCTTTTGTTAGAATTAAACCAGACTTGACGTCTATTGAATTTATGTTGGTGACTCAGAAGATTTTTTTAACAGATGTTTATTTTCTAAGTGGCTTTTGGTTACATAAAACAGATATTTATGTCTAGACAATAGTATTTGTTTTTCTTCAATAAGTAACTTTTTAATTTTTAGGTATCTTTTTTTAATATTATTGGTGTTTTTTTAAGTTTTACACTAACAACAATTTTGTATTAAACACTAGCATTTTGCCTGCAGCTTCGCCCGCGTGGATTACGCGATTTTGGCTGTTTTTCCCGTCTTCATGTTTTTGAAATATTCCATCGTCTATGGTCAAGGATAAAGTAGGATTCTAATGGTAAAATTCAAATCGGTCCATTGGTTTCGGAGCCTATTCAATGCAAACCAACAAACAATCAAATCTTTCCTCTTTATAATATTGGTTAGAAAATCTTTAAAAATCCTGTAAATATTTTTAAGGCTAATACATTCGACAAAAATTGAAATCAAAATGCTAGTTTTATATTTTTTAATTCTTTTAACAGTATTTTACGATTTAACTGATATTTCCCTATAAGAAATAGTACACATAATTGTTATGACCAATAAAAAATCCTAAATCCAAACCCTACTTAAAATAGTTCCCATAGTTCATTTGGTGTTTTGTTATTAAAACCACAACACAACCTAGTAGCAAATTTATACCAAGAAAAATTTGGTACATAAATAAAGAAAAGTACGGACCTACACTGGGCCAAAGTTATTGATTTTCCAAATAGCGGTAAAACGAAGAAATTTAAAATATTGCGGAATTCCATCAGGGTTTATATTCCAAATCAAATCCTACTTAAAATACCGTTCCATGTCGATTAAAGATTTCCCACAAATTTGGTACAATTAAACCAAGGTATTAATTATTTATTTGGCCCTGTTAGACCTTCCTGACAATATGATTGATTTTTTTGTAAACATATCTTCTTTAAATGCCATTTTACAGCTGTCATGAACCCACTAAAGATCTTAGTCAACTTATGGGGGCAATATAGACCACTTTGGGAATCATCAGCCCAATTTCTGACCCTCTTTTCATAACAAAGATTCCTTTCCATGCCCACTAAAAAGCTGTAAAAGACTTGTGTTTTCCTATTTTTAAGGAATTTACACTTAAGAATTAGTCAAACAAATTTTCCCCAGCAGCCCCAATGAGACCACAGGAAGTTTCATTTTTTTGGTCCATGGTCCTTCATGCCCAGAGTATCCTAATTATCTAACCCAGGGCTGCTCAACCTTTTTAACAGTCGGGCCAAACGGAGGATTCAGGCATTTAGGACAGGCCACTGACAATTCCTAATTTAGTTAGGTACTCTTAAGACATGCGCAACAAAACAGCAATATTAAAAAGTGAAATTCATAATGACTGTTTATTTTTGTTAGGTAATATTTACTACTAGATGAAAAGCCTGTCTCCGCCAGGCGAGAGACAATTTTAAGTAGCCTCTGTCTCTGTAAGACGCCTTCCGTAAGGCTAACGGTAAATAAACACTTTTTTGCTTCTACTTTTGTCCCGGGGGCGAAATGCGAAAAACGGGCTTCGTTAGGTTCTAGCCACTGCTAAAGACAACCACTGTGCCAAATTTTATGATTTTAGCTCCAGCCATAACTTCAGAATCACTTGGACAGACAAATAAATATATATACCTACCTACCTATAAATATATCCACATTAGCAAATTATATATATAGATAAGAAACAAATAGCATCTTGTGCTAAATAAAGAAACAAAATTGAACTTAAGTACCCGTACTATGTATCTTCTCAATGTAAGCTTGTTAAAGTTTTTGTAACAATCAATGTGATTTCTACCATTGGTTCTTTTTTAATAATTTTCCTATGTTAAGCGACAAATCCGAAGTTGACAGTAACAACAAATCACAAATATGTTGGTCAGTTAATATTAAGCGATATTTATTTTTTACATAATTAAGGTCTGTAAAAACCTTTTCACAAACATATGTTAAACAACTACTTAAAAACTGTAACGCCTGGTCAGTTATTGCTGAAAAGTCTTCTTCTGGTACCAATTTCCAGAAATCTGCAAAACCTTATGGTTTCGGAGACACTTTGTCGGTAAAAAGGTTTAAAAAAAAAAGACTTTAAAGTTCAACAAGTTTCAACTGAATATTGGCAGATAACTGACTATTTCTGTCAAACCGATTATGAAAGGATAGTTTCAATGGTTTTTGGGCTGTTAGGCGGGCGTCGATTGTCTGGTTGACTTAACGTTTCGCCACTAAGAGCAGTTGGCATCTTCAGAAGTTGCTTCCTAGTTTACAGAATTGCGAACTACTGGTCTTTGCGTGGTCGTAGCTCGTATTTATACATTGGGGAGGCAGTGGGCGGAGCTTCAGTTACTTTCGGTTCCAATCGGTTCCGGTCGGTTTTGTTCGTAAAGGGTGCAATTCTAGCACTCTTATTTATGGGGACCCATGTTTTGTTGATCTTAACTGCCTTTTTTTATTAATGTTGTGGATATGCTTTTCTATCTTTATGGCTTCTCGGTAGAGTCTGGAGTGGTATGCCGATGTGGCAGCGAGTAATTGGGTTTCCTCAAACTTGCTTGCGCGGGCCATTTAAAAATCGTTGGCGGGCCACAGTGTGGTCCGCGGGCCTGGGGTTGAGCAGCCTTAAATCTAACCTCTTTCCTACACATATCTTTCTTTTTTTTCCAAATCTTTAAAAATTTAAGTCCTAGTCCCAGTTTATTTAAGAAAAATTATAAAATTTATTTAAAAAATAGGTTTTTTGGATGGCATACCAACAGAAAATTTTAAAAATGTTTTATAATAAGCAAATTTATTTTTTTGACATGATTAATTTGGCTAAAAGCTCTTTTTGTTTTCGTATTTTTAGTTTCTAATAACGTTTAACCTGTAGAAATCTGGAACAACATACTGGGTAATTGAATGTTTTGCGACTTAAAATTTTATGCCAAAAATTTTTGAAAGTCTACGAATTTGGCTAGACAAACAGGTCTGTTTTACTGTCCTAAATATATATTATATTTAATAATGTGGGGAATTTGGCATAAATTTTAGGAAAATTTTTAGTTGAAATGAAGGTCTGTATTCGGTAGCTCAATAAATATGATCATTGTTTTAAATAAAGTGATCAGAAAAAACACCCTTAAAAAATTTTTTTTAATTTATTAATCACAAATTGTATGTTGAAATAATGGTATGTCAGAAACTAAAAATATAAATTGTAGTGTTCCTTCCATTCTTGAAGCTTTATTATATTTATCATTTATAAATGATTTAACCTTACTTGATATAAAAGGAAAATTCACAATGTTTGTCAATAATACAACTATTTTATGGAATAACAAAAATAGAAATTCTTTATATGATGTTATTGAAAATGATATTTTAAAAATTAAATCATGGTGTAATTCTAAATTGCTTTCTTTTAATATAACTAAAAATAGTATTTTAATATTCAAATATGTACTGAATATCATATTTTTTAATAATGAAATTATAAAATCCTTTTAATGTACTAAATTTTTAATAACTTATGTCGATGTTAAACTGAATTTCCAAGAACATATAGAAAAGTTAGGTAGTAAATGTGTTATTGTTATGCTGTTAGAGTACTTTTTCGAATTAAAAATTTCCATTTTAAACCATTTATTTTTTTAATTTTAAATCATTATAAATTTTTGGAATTCTTTTTAAAGAAATTCTAATCAGTTTCTATTATATTCAGTGCTTTTCTTGCTTCTCGCAGTTTACAAAAAGTTCTGCACTTGTATCCTAAGATAATCCAAAATAGAATCCTTAATATTTTTTGCAGACAACAGCAAGCAGTTTGGGACACATCACTTCTAAACCCCAAGTGTTTTTTATGGTTTTTTTTATTTGAAAGTGTTTTTTCCCGGCGCCCTTTTGGATACTGTGTCGTGTATCGAACAATGTTTCATCAAGGTAAATTATGGATCTGTTTTCTCCCCCATATCTTTTAATTTTTAAAAGGGAAATTTAAAATCTCCAAGTGGTAATCTGTGCATTTCATTACTCCTGTCTTTTGTCTTTTTTGCGGTTTTTAAACCCCATTTTACAAACAACTCTATGGGGGGTGGAAGGTTAATATTTATATTGGTTTCGCTTCGTCTGCTTCTTTTCATTTATCCAAGGTAGGAACAACTCCGCTTTCATAAAGACAATACATTTTCCTTCTTATTAGATCCTGAACACTATTGTCTATACGGTGAGATTGATTGATTGGTTTCTTTTAAAGCTTCTTGTTTAATTAGTCCTCTACTGATTAGAACTTCATACACATTTTTCACAACCTGTTTTGCATCTAATAACAAATGATTTCGACGCGACATATTAATATCCTCGTAAAACAATTTTTTCGAACGCACAGTAAAAACGGTTTTTAACACTGCCACTAAAATATAGCCAAAATTTTTTTAATACCTAGTGGTCAATACTCAAGAAATACCTGGCCCACCCCTGCCATTATAAAATAATGGGTTTACCCAATAACAATAGGTAACAAAATCGTTAAAGGTTTATTGGGGTATTGTCCGTCAAAAGCCATAGCGTTATACTTTGAGACTACTATACACTAGAAGACCCTACTTTTAATTGCATATTCGGATTCTACAAAAATTTAAGTAATTTTGTAACATTTTTATACCTATTTTTACCGCTTTTAAGAAAATAATTAATCACTATTTTTAAGGAACATCATCATGTCAAACAGGTTTAATATTTACGTGCCTACCCGAGCTGGACCCTAGAATTTTTTTTTGGGTTAGACAATGCATTTATTTAACAAATCTTCATGCATTTATTGCAATATATCCTACAGGGTGTCCCAAAAAATTTGCACTTTTACCGATATTAAATAACGATTAAAACTCATTTTCTTTAATAAAACATACTGTATTTTATCCCATTTTTGAATAGACCAATAATTTACCTACAAAATATTTATACATTTTTCTATACCCATCGGCCACCGTTTTTTTAAATACAAGCGAATTTTAATTTTTTAGGCATTATATACTTATTAATTAAACAAAAAATATAATTTTTAACTTATTTGTCAAATAAATGTCAGGACAATTTTAAATAATAACTTCCATGGCGTACCCAGGTTAATTGTAAATTAAGCCGGTGGTTTACAGTTGATGGTATTTAAAAACAGGGAAAAAATTAAAATTCGTTTGTATTTAAAAGACGGTGGCAGATGGGTATAGGAACATGTATAGATATTTTGTAGGTAAACTATTGGTCTATTTAAGAATTAAATAAGAAACAGTATGTTGTATTAAAAAAAAAGTGGTTTTAATCATTATTTAATATCGTTAAAAATGCAAATTTTTTGGGACACCCTGTAGGATATATTGCAATAAATGCATGAAGATCTTTTAAATAAATGCATTGTCTAACCAAAATCTAGGGTCCTGTTCTGTAGGCACGTAATTATTAAACCTGTTTGATATGATGATGTTCCTTAAAAAATATAGGTAAAGGAAGATGTTTACAAAAATTACTTAGAATTTTGTGTAGAATCCGAATATGCAATAAAAAATAGGGTGTTCTATTTAAAATTACAATGTTGCCATTGGTTTCGGTTAGATCTGACAACACTGCACTTGCCAAAATATTTTTAAAATGTAGCTTATCACCTGTTATGGCCGTATGCCAACTTTCAAAAAGTTGGTTCTAAAGAACTTTTAATAGGACACGCAACTTAAATCACCCTGTATAATAATGAATTGGGAAATATCTCTTAACTAATCAGCATACTTCCTGAATGCCTAAATTCGATTTCAATATCTCTAAGTACATCTGTACCCCTCTGTAGATCTTTTAGTCACGTTTTTTTTAAGTAACATCAGAGAATTCACGAGAGTGTAGCGCGAAAACTATCCATATAAATCGTTCGAGCCCATGGAGACTTTTGTTTAGCACACTGAACTACTTTTCCCCAAAATTTCAGATAATTTGACAGAAATCCAAATTCCATTTGATTTGTGCGGGGTCCTTAGACGGACTAGCGTCTAGCAGTGACACATATGACATCTTTTTTGCAAACCTTTAATATGGACCAAAAATTAAGTACTTTCCATTCATGTCGCTAATTCTAACCGTTTTCCAAAAAACGTCACTTTATGTACACTGTTAGTTACTTTTAGCCAATAAAAAATATATGTGCAAGGGACCTATTTTAAAGAAACCCATACATATTATTTTTTAATTTATGTAAAATAATTAGGGCTAATTTTTTGCATAGGGTATTTAATCCTATGTCTCTATTTCTACATCGGCATCATTGAATCGCTCTTGTCTAAAAATTGCCAACGTCAGAAACTTTTTATTATTGCTGAAAGGTTGTAAACTTATTTTCAAGTTTTTTGTTATAATATTTAAATTTTATTGCAAAGCTTTAAAAATAGTGACGAAAAGATATGTTTAAAAAAATTAAAAGAGAACTTGGACGCATGTAATCAATCACTTTTGATGTTTCAAGTGCTTGTGGAAATTACAAATCTAAAACGGAAGCATTTATACTGATTTAGTAAATCCTTTTCCTGTGACATAAATACCTAAAAGATTTCGTCAAAAAGTCATTCAGAATTTTAAAAATATTGTCAGATTTTTATCTTGTACTATTTAAAACATACTGCTAATTTCCTAAAATATTGACAAAATAATATATATCAAAATATATTTTAAATGTGAACTTAGAACTGGGTAATTAATCACTTTCGACGTTTCAAGTACTTGTGGGAATTACAGAGATAAAACGGAAGCAGTTATTTAGAAAAACCTCATTTCTTTCTCAGGCACAAACACTAAAAAGATTTCGTCCATATCCAGTGGCGGATTTTGGACGCCATCCTCTCAGGAAAAAAACATAAATGTGCAGTACCAAAGATAATACTACTACGGATAAGATGAACCATTCAATGCTATATTTTTGATACCCCTAATGGACTTTGGCTAACGCGAGCCGATGTCCATCGAGAGATTTTGCGCTCATCCTTGAACGAAAGTTAAACAGTTTTGCCGGCAGGCCTTTACTATTGGCGTGATGAAACGCGACTAAAAAAACACAATCGTTTAGCCGCCCGCTTTCGCTACTTCGTGTTCCGAATAAGGTACAAGCGACAGACATTGCAATGTCGCACGGTTTGTTTCGCTGGGGCAGGGGTTACCGACTTAATTTTATTCGCATTTACGGAAGCATTGATATCTCCGAACTAATTCAAAACGCCCCATTTAAATGAACCATCTATTCGTAGTAGTATTATCTTTGGCAGTACATATGTTCAGTTTTTATATTTACCATTAATAAGTTAAATAAATTTTTACTTACATATATATTTATTTAAAAAATATAAGTATAAATTAAAAAGAAAAACAATATTTAAAATAAATTATACTGCAGAAAATCTCTATGTTCTTATCGTGAATTTCCCGTACTAGACCGTTGAATCCTATCTCTTTTGATCTGCGGATGGACTTAAAAATTTTCCTGTCAATGGTAAAGCTTGCGTCCTGTTTTGGGACTCCTTTATATTCGCCCATCAGCTTATGTTCATGTGTTTATTCCCGCTTTCGTGTTGAAAACAATGAAAAAATCAGTAGTTTTTTATTGACAGTAAAAATATAACAATTTAAAAAAACTTAAAAATTTGCCTGTCAATGGTAAAGCTTGCGTCTTGTTTTGGGACTCCTTCATATTCGCCCATCAGCTTATGTTCATGTGTTTATTCCCGCTTTCGTGTTGAAAACAATGAAAAAATCAGTAGTTTTTTATTGACAGTAAAAATATAACAATTTAAATAATTATTTTCTTGTGATGATTTAGTTATTTCTTTACGAAGTAGTAATTACTTAGTTCTTAGTTTTACAAAATAAGTGTGTTAATTTTAAAAACTTGTTTTAACATCTCTTAGTTTAGAATATAATTCAGGTTAAAAAATAATGGACGTTAAAGGCCAACATTAAACATCGTGCAAGTGCAGGCAAAGTGTAAAAGGTAAGCAGTCGCTCACCCGTAAATTTAACAAACATATTTATAAGTAAAATTTGTGAATTTGTGGATGTGATAAAAAAAATTGTTTTTTTGCTTATTATTTAAAGGGAAAGAAAAGTAGACTAAAGACGGTGTCAATCCATAAAGACAATGAAGTTAGTTTTTAACTTCTGGGAAAAATAAATATCATATATCAACAAGTCTAAAGCTAAAATAATTTGCAACACCAATACAATAATTTTGAAAAATCGAGTGAAAAATCGTCATTCATATGTCAGACATATGAGAAAAAAATTATGAAACTACTAAAAATTTTTGGCTATGGCCGCTGCTTATCCAATAACTTTAAAATCGATATTGACATTCGGCTCATGGGCGCCTATTGGGACAATAATTGTAAAAATTAGATTAAAATATTAAAAAGTGAGGTTAGTTGATGTATAAGAAAGTTATTTGAAAATTTAAGAATTTAATTTTATGTCCATGTGTAAACTTTAAAATAAAACATCCAATAAAATAGAAAAAGATCTTTTTTAGATTTTTTTTATTGAATTACAAATCTTATGTCCTTATAATGAGTTTGCTAACTGCAATGTGATCAAACTCAATAATTTATAATTTTTGCATGTTCTTTTACCTCTTAAACACGAAAATTAAAAAAATGCGTTTCCGCAGGTACTCTAAGTTTGTAAACCTGTTTTTCTTAAAGCTATAATAAGATTTTACAATCAAATTGTAGTAAACCATGGCAAAAAAGACCTTTTTCATAAAATAATGTTAAACATTAACAGTTTCCAACAGTTTTTTAAATTTTTACTTGAACTTCTAACACAAACTCAATAATTTAAGCTTATATTGATACATAAACGATATAGCAGCTTTTATACCAGTTGTATTTTCAACAAGTCCGCTCGAAACAAATGCAACAAATTAGGAAGTGTAATATCTAAAAATGGCAAATTCGAATTGTTTTATGTCAATTTATTGCAATTAGAAAAACAGCTTTACACACTTAGAATACCTGCAGAATCCCAGGTTCGTAATTTTCTTGTTTTATGTATTAAAGAACATATAAAATGTTCATAAAGCAAAAAAATTGAATTTGCAATTTAAAATTTTAAAATTTAGTTCTATTTTTTCAATTTTTCCAAATTTTGGTATAAAAGTTTAAACCCCCCCCAAAACGATAAAACAATTCAAACACCCTAATTCCTTACTTTTATTTTTGGAAATCACGAAGTAACGTAAAACACAGCAGAAACAAGATTTATTAATTGTTTACCTTTAACCCAAAGTAAACCTGCTGGCAATAGAGGGTTTCTTTTTTAAATGGGGCGAATCTTGAATCGGTTCGGAGTTACCCAAATGTCCATAATGCGTATAAAATTTAAAGGGTTGGGAATGCTCCATCTACCCGAGTAGAAACCATTGGAAGTTGCCAATCTTCGCTTGAGCTTAAAAATTGAATTAGCAATTTCAGCGGCTAAAAATTTATTTTCTTATTCATTTTTTCACGCCATTGGGTATAGGCCTCAAGCAACACGTTTAATTAATTCAAATAGCTTTTAAATTTCCTCTCGATTTTATTATGGCTGCGTTTTTCCAGAGTAAGGGGAAATAACAAAAGCATGAATCAGCATTTTTTAAAGTTATTTACCCTAACATACTAATAAATTGTTCAAAAATGAAATATGTTATATTATATAAATACGTTATATATTTATATAATAATATTTAGGTTAACAATACTTTGCCAGTACTTTCTAAACTGACAATGAAAGCTATTTAAGTAGGGCTAACAAACAGTTTTTCCTGAAATTTAAATTTTTAAAATGCTATATTTAGTGTAAATACGTTCACCCGTACTTGATTGCGTTGGATTAAAAAAAAACATAATTTGCCTAATTTTTTAAATTAAGTACCAGCTAAGACTAGTATTTAAAACTACTAAGAATGTGGTCTAGAATTATAGTGAGAAAATATTATTGTGTAAGATTAGCTTATCGTTTTAACTATATTTTATTGTTCCTTATTTTAACAAAGTTTTTTTGCAATTTTTTACTGTCTTGCAGGAAAATAATTACGTGATATTTGCCGAGACCCTTCCTCCCCCCTACGTGGAATAGGTGAGATTCGGCTTGAATCCCCTTCCCCCATAATGACTCACGTCACTAATGGGACCGTGATAATTACCAAAAACAGTTTTTTAATAGTGTTAAAAATAAAAAATGTTTCCATACGTGTTTCTTTTTTTTGTCGGTCCCTGTATAAGTGACATTTAAAATTTTAATAAAAAAGTAATTAAAAAGTTTATTGCTGACAAAATCAGACGTGGCTTTTATTCTAGTAGTTCAAATCCTGGGTGTATTATTATAATTATATAATATAATAATAATAGTTTATTTATTATATATATATATATATATATATATATTATATATATATATATATATATATATATATATATATATATATTTATATATATATATATATATATATATATATATATATATATATATATATATATATTATATATATATAATATATTTATATATAATCTATTTTTGACTAAAATAAAAAAATAGGACATATACCTGCCAAAATCGTGTATATGTTATATGCCATATTTTTGCTTTTCTATGCTGAGCCCTTCCTGTTAGACAAACCACGAACCGCCACTGTCCACATCCCATTGCGAATTTTAAAATTATTTTCATACGTCAAACGCCACTTTAAACTAATTTACTCACGGTATTACCAACGAGTAAACATTTTTATTATTTTTTAATTCGATTTAGTCAATAAGAAAACAATGGAACATAAATAAAAACTATTAGGATATTAAAGCTATTAATAATTTTTACGGTGTTAGTCTAGAAAAAACGTGTTTTTCTAGAAAAGTGTAAAGAAAATGGAAATCGTACCAAAAACACTTATGTAAAATAAGGTCTAAGTTCCTAATCCAAAAATCTCGCTTCTTAAAGTACTGAGATCTTAAACTAGACCAAGTTCTTTTTTGACTTTGTATTTTTTTAAGGAAAATTTTCTGCTCTTTAAAAAGCTCTTTTTAAATTTCTTAATAATTAATAGTTTTAAAATTATTAACATATAACGAGAAGCCTTTTTTTATTAGATTTGTTAATAACTTTTGCAATTTTTTTGTCCTTCAAATACATTTTTCTAACATCTTTCCGAATCCAATGATCTATCGCTTATATTTTTGGAAGCTTTTTCTCAAATTAACTCTTTTTGGAACTTGTGAACTAGATTACCGCACGAATGTGTGTATATTGCACGAAATGTTTCAGCCCATTTCCCCCTTATTAAAACTTCGGTCTTGTTCCCATTAAGGTATGAAATTTGGTATGTAAATTTACACAACTATTTTAGTTGCTGTAAAAATATTGAGAAAGTTATGTTAAGTGACTTATGAGATAATCGATTTTAAAAATCTCCGATTTTACCACTGACTGACTGGCTGATTGACTCATTAGAATTATGGGGCACTTCCTGTGGAAGAAGAAGCTTAAAATTTAGTATGTAAGTAAGTTTTAGGATACTGGTAAAGGAAAAATCCTGAAAACTGTACATTTTACATGGCCAACACCTATTCATTTTGGTTATTTAGAATTCAGATTGACTGAACTGAATTTTAGATATCTAAATAAATTTAAATACAAGAAATTGCTACAAAAACCTCTAAGACTTCAAACTAGGCGCAATTTAAGAAACATTAAAATGAGCAATCTTTATACTTTCCATTTAGTCTAATGATTAGATTCTACCTACAGATAGCATGATCTACAAAAAAAACATGAAATCCCCCCTTCCCCATTTTTTTTATTCCTTAAACTCCAAAAAAAGGGAAGATCCCATCAAAAAAACTTACTTAAAAGCAGTTCCTACCCAAAAATCTCGGCATCTTAAAGTACTGAGATCTAAAATTAGTTCTGACCCCAGTTTGGTTTACTCTTTTTGACATAGCAGTTAAAATTGCATGTAATATAAAAAAGACCTTAGTACAGACAAATCAGTGAAAAAAACCTGCCAAGTCAAAGAAATTGTGGACAGAACTTGGTATAATTTTAGATCTTATCTCAGATCAGAGTCCTAGATTTTTGGATTTTAAGAAAAAAGGTGCAGTTTTCCGATATTAATATATGATACCAAATTTAAAGTTTTTACTAACTTCCTTAAGCCGCGTTTAGACCAAAGTCTTTCACTATTTATTTTTTTTAATTTATTTGCTGCCAATTCTACGCTTGATCCTCCTATTAATCTTTCCCTTCCAACAGTTGTCCCTGTTTCTCATAAAATGTCCGATATAATTTTTAAAGTCAAACAAATCAAGCGTATTCTTTCTTCTCTTAATACTAAAAAATCGTCTGGGCCGGATGGCATACCAGCAATCGTCTTAAAAAAATGTGCTCCCGAGCTTGCAGCCATCTTAACTCGCCTTTTTTGAATCTCTTACGCCACGGGCATTTTCCCGGAGAGTTGGAAAGCTGCACGTGTGCAACCTGTCCTTAAAAAAGGATCCAAAAGTCTCCCTTCCAACTATAGACCTATATCTCTTCTTTCAGTTGTTTGCAAAGTAATGGAAAAATTCATTAATTCCCAAATCTTAAAGTACCTGGAAAAACATAAGATCTTACATGATAGACAATATGGAATCTGTCACAGTAGATCCACAGCTGATCTTCTTTCCTTTGTCTCACACAACTGGAACAAGTCCCTAGAGTTTATTGATGAATCCCAGATTGTTGCTCTTGACATATCCAAAGCTTTCGATCAGGTCTGGCATGATGAGCTTCTTAACAAACTTTCTTCTTACAGTCTTCCACCTAAGCTTTGCTCTTGGCTTTCCAGTTTCCTTTCTAATCG
The DNA here is from genome assembly GCA_019359885.1 of Listronotus oregonensis. NCBI lineage: Eukaryota > Metazoa > Arthropoda > Insecta > Coleoptera > Curculionidae > Listronotus > Listronotus oregonensis. The sequence goes on from JAHBCN010001992.1 coordinate 70,622, forward strand.
ACGTATATCAGTTAGTGTAGATGGTCATTCCTCCAGCTTCTACCAAATTAATGCTGGGGTGCCCCAGGGCTCAGTGCTGGAACCCACGCTGTTTCTTCTACACATTAACGATCTTCTCTCTTCCACAATCAATCCCATTCATAGTTTTGCTGACGATAGTACCCCCCACTCTAGTATTCAATTTCTTAAGCCACCGTGTAATCCTGATTTGGAAAACAAGCGCAGGTCAATGCAGATATCTCTTTCACAAGACCTCAAACATATCATGGATTGGGGCGCCAAAAATCTTGTTCAGTTAATTGTCTCGAAAACACAGTCATGTTCGCTGTCGCGAAAAAAGTCTGCAAATGCTCATCCTTTACATATGAGCGGCCAGGCTCTGCAGAACAAAGAGTCGTTTAATCTTGTCAGCGTTACTTTTGAGAATAAACTCAACTGACACAAACACATTTTATCCATAGCTTCGGCAGCTTCAAAAAAATTGGATTTCTCTTCCGAGCCAGAAAATATTTCCTTTCTTCCAATCTGTACACTCTGTATGTGTCCCAAATCAGACCCTCTTTAGAATATTGTTCTCATGTCTGGGGAATGGCGTCCCCTACAACACTTAGCATTCTGGACTCCATTCAAAAAAGAGCCGTTCGTCTTATTAATGATCCAACGCTCACGGAAAGGCTTCCTCTTCTTGCCCACCGTCGAGCTGTAGGGGATCTGTCGCTCTTCTATAGGTATTTTCACGGCTTCTACTCAGAGGAGTTGGCCAGTATAATTCCTTCTCTGGCAGCTCCCAACAGAGCAACACGTAGTGCAACTTTTATGCATCCTTTTACAGTTTAATTAGATAGGCCCCGAACTTTCCGCTTTCTTCGTTCCTTCATCCCTAGAGTGTCAAGACTATGGAACCTGCTGCCCGCAGAATTTTTAACTTCTCCTCCCAATCTCCAAAAATTTAAGTCCCGTGTGAACAAACTCCCTCTCACCACACTGAAGACACCCACGGTACGTTAGTGCTTAGGCATCAGCCTTCGTGGACTGTCCCAAGATAAAAAAAACTAAGTTTTTCACAAGTTGCGGCAATTTGTTGCTTTTTCTACAAAATACAGCAATTTTTGCTGTCTTCCACTTACGGAGAAACAAATGTTGCACTAAATTTTGGTTTTCCGCGGAGTGTCGGTAAAGATCAAAGAAATTTGACAACTAAAAGTGCTGCGTGCTTTGCGCAAGCAACTTGTAGAAAAACTAGTGGAAAACTGGAGAACTACTGCCTAAACTTTTCGCGCCAATTCTTTGGCAACAAGTTTTCCACTTGTTTCTCTAAATTTGAGAAGAGCATTTTTTAGTTTTCTACAAAAATCTTCCACTTGTTGCTCTAATTTCAGAAGAGCAACTTTTAGTTGATAACTTTTAGCTTTCTACAAACGGTCTTTTGTCAACTTTTAGTTGTCAACTTTGGTGTAAACGCGACTTTAGAAAGTACCCCATAAGTCAATCAGTAATAAAATGGACAATTTTTAAAATCAAATATCTCAAAATCAACCTGGAATACTTATGAAAATTTACAAACGAAATCTTATAACTTTATGTAAAACGATAACAAAGTTATGATAGGATGAAAATCTGAAAATTTTCCGTAATATGGGGTAAAAATCCGCTTACTACCTAGAATCATGAAATTACAAACGAAGGCTTTAAACTTTATTCTACAAAGTTATGATAGGATGAAAATGCGTTGAAAATTTTATCTCGTCTGAAATACAACTGGGGAAAATAAAAATCCGCTTTACATACCAGAACTAACCATGACCTCCCAGAACTGAGGGCTTTTGAATTTGTCTTAATTATCTCTTCGTATAAGTTATTAACAAAATTTTAATAATTTTCAATATGGTATTTATTACGGGCCGCAATAATTCCATCCTGTTTGGGTCAAACCAAGTAATCATTGATTACCTGAAAATATAATTACAGGCTAACCCTTATTTTTGGACTGCAATAAGGCTATTATTTTTACCTACCTGATGATTTGGGTCGCAATTGTAATAAGCCGGTGCGCATACATGTTGAATATACAACAGCTTATAAAATATTAATATGAACTTAAATAGGTCATGGAATTTGGCACGAGCAACAACGTAATTATTTGGTTATAAAGTTCAATAAAAAGTAAAAAAAATAATTAGTTACAAAAAATTTTTAATCAGTTTTCATGTAGTTTACACACCTTTGGAACAGCTCTATTTTTATATTTCGTGGAAAGCACAAGATCAGTAATACACTTTTAATAATAGTAATTTAAGTTCGGGAAAAACTCATAAAATATGTATCTAATTAAAAGCAATGGGTATCTTATTATAATAAATTAAAATTAATTGTGTATTTATTAAATTTGAATTATTGACAATTTATTAAATATATTCTTTTATTTGTCCAAAAATTGAATTATACGAATACCAAACATAGATTGTAACTCGTTTATGAATTGCAATTTAAAATCGTGGGATATATACTTGGAAATATGGAGAATTTCGCGTGTGCGTTTTTTCTATTTCAGGCGATCTGCAAGTTCATGTGGGTCAATGGGGCTGAGCACATTCTGTCGCTATACCCCGAAACTAGGACCGAAGTGGCCCCATTATCTATAAACTTTTCAGACGAGTAATCGGAATAATCCTAGCAAGAACATATGAAAACATATGAAAACATTTACAACATTTTGTTTACTTAATAAATGTCCTGGATTTTCCCAAGAGGGAGGATAGCCTTGTTACATATATTTTCGAAAGGCCTTCCAGCAAAAACATGCCTGCCATCTTGACAATCCAACAACTTTTGTTTCTTGATAGCTAAAGCTTGGTCCAAAGTATGACGTTTAAAAGAAACAAGTGAGTTAAACCTACCTGTGTTGTCTATTATCGTCATATGGCTGGCCAATTATTAAGTGCGTAATTAGTGTTATGGTTCAAAGGTTTCGAGCATTTATTTTCAAAAATAAGGTATCACGAGACATATTTTCGGCGTTTTTCATCAAAAACAAATCAAATGAAGTAATGTTATTTTGTTTTTCCATACTTTTTAGCTCATAACAATGTCGGTTTAAATATAATTGCCAAATTTTCGGAATATCTGAAAATTTGGCTAGACGAAAATGTTTGTGATTTAAGAGTTTTGGTATAATTTTAAATTGTTGTACAATTAGCAAGAAAGTAAAATTAGTACATTTATAAAATTATTATGTTTTTCAACAGCCTCGAAGTTCAACTGGAATTAATTGTGCAAAACGCAAGATTTATTGTTCTTGAAGTTATACATCTTCTAAAATAGGTAAAGATCTACGCAAAACTTTCCATTTAACGCACTGGAAAGATAGTTGCTACCGCAATAAAAAAATTTTCTTTACATAGTCCAGTAACTGAAGACCTGAAAGTACCCAAAACTGTAAGTAAATCTGTATAGTTTTCACGATTCCGACGTGGGAACCCGCTGAAAATGGTCCCCCAAAATTTAGTGATGAGCGAGACCGTTCTTGGTCTTGCAGCAAGACCAAGACCGAGACCAAGACCAAGACCATCTTATCGCTTGAGACCAAGACCAACCGGGTATGCAAGACCAAGACCGAAGAGTGCAAGACTACCAAGACCATGACCGCCTGCAAGACTCTTGCACTTCTGGACTTTTTTAATATAATATTTAGTTTTTATTTTCTATACAGAAGTATTTCATACAGACATGACAAAAAATTGTTAAGAACTTAAAAAAGGCGATTATTTAATAACTAACAGGTTTTTAATTTAATAATTAAATTGATTACTTGTTTTTATATACAGTTTTCTAACAACGATAACGGTAAATTCAATACATGTTCATAAATAATAAGATTGTGACTAATGGTCGTAAAAGGTTCTGAAAGAAAAAATAGGAGTACAAAAGTTTTAGAAGCTGAAAATTACTTTCATTTTCCTAATGTTTTTTTAAATTTGTTATCTAGTGATGCTACTTACAGGTTTAATCAAAAATTTCACAATAGAGAAAAAATATTTTGTTCCACACTGTAAGAAGTGGCACCATTTGATTGCTTCTTATAACCAAGTTGGAAATGTAAAAGAGATAGATTAATAAAAATATTATTTTCATGTCATATAGGAATAGTTTTTATATAAATGAATTTTAAATATGACTTCCGGTTTAGACGAAAACTGATATTTAAAAATCATCTACGTTGATATTGTTCCTTTATGACAGTTCAACAATTTCCAGGATAAAATACCAAGTGGTGATTTTTTAAATAAATTTTCCGCCATATTTTTTTATTTTAGGATCAATACAAGGGAGTTTTCTTGAGTGTCAGTGGATTTTCGGAAAATTTTGAAATAGAAAATAGTTTAACATACGCCCTCTTTTTTTATAATTTTTGTATGTTCAGTTTTTCACCATCATGAACGGTTTCGGAGATATCGAGCTTTGACACACTATTGAGCCATCATGCAGATTGTTTATACAGTATGTGTGCCAACTTTGTACTGCAAATGTTTGACTAATTTAAAGATAAAAAGTTTATATGAACTAAAAAGATTCCTGAATAACTTTTTTTTGAATCAGAAACGAATGTTTACATATAAAAATCATTTTCACGAAAATTTCACATCTGGTTGAAATTAAAAGTTTTTTCTGCTCACACAGTACTAAGTTTGTTTTAATTTTATATGCTTCTTTAAGAAAATTTTAATAATTCCTATCCCTAAAATTTTCTATGTGCAACTAAATGTACAAAAACAAGTTGTGTCTTAATTCAACTAAAAATGAAGCGCTATAAATAAATAAACCCGTACATTTAAAATATGCTTTTAAATCAAATAATTCAAATGTAAGCTTAAATTTGGTATATTTTCAAATTTTAATGCAAAAAATATAGTCGCCATCTTTATTTATTTTTAAGTATTAAAAAATATGTTTTACTCAAGATTACTTACTTTAAATTATAACTACAAAAAAAGGCAGACCAGCAAGACTCTTGCAGCAAGACCAAGAGTCAAGACCAAGACCGGGTGGTGCAAGACTAAGCCCAAAGGCTTGCAAGACCAAGACCAATACCCGTTGGCGTTTGCTTTGCTCATCACTGCCCAAAATCCCAAAAATGATTTTCCCGCGAATATCTGCCCAAATTTGCGAATTAGGGAATTTTTGTTTGGGCAAAAAATGAAGATCACTTTAAAATCTACAAAAATGGTCCTTACTATCTTTTTCGCAACAACAATATTTTTCGCAAAAACGGCGGTCGAAAAATCCATAACATTCCACACTGGATAGATGTGGTAGAAACAGGCTAAAAATGCAAATGGGCAAAACATTTTTTTATCAAAACGCAAAAAAGATGGAGAAGGAAATTTTCTGGGATCATTGAACACTTGCTAAGGTCTCATTATAAAAAAGAAATGCTAATAACAAACAATTTTTTAAAAAAATATCAATAAATTAATGAGATACTTTCAAAATTTTGTGGAAAAAAAACTTTGGCTGAAAATCTTGAGAAAAATGAAGGATTGCAAGAAATGACAGTATCTGCAAATTCGACAGTTGATTTTCGACCTATTTTTGCCTCAGGATACGAATCGGTAGTTATTTTTGTTTCATCACCCTTCAGTCGTCAGCAAATTTCGTTTTTTTAATTCAGAATTTCAAGCGGTACTGCAAAAATGAGGTAGACAGTTGACCCTTTATTAAAGAAGATGCATAGCTCTTAGAATCAATGTTGTTTTTTCCACACGTTCATGACCAGACAAAAAATTTGAGCACTTATAGTTGCATTTTATTAATTTCACTTAAATTTACAGGTGTGTAAAAAAGGCTTAAAATTTTTCCTTTGCGGCCACTATTTTAAAAAACAAAAATGTTTAAAATCTGACCCAAGGGTAGACAAAAATAATTTCAGTAAAACTACATATCTGATAAACATGCTGTCTGGATAAGGAAAAATGAGATTTGACACGTATGTACAGGGTGGCAACTTTTCGACGGATTTTCAGGTTATTGGGAAAGCTAAAAGGAAAACTTTTACTTCACCAGAAGGAACCATAAAAATCAAAAGACCAGGGCCGGATTTAACTTTTTTCCGCCCATAGGCTAATATAGTTTTGCCGCCCTAATATGTCAATATTTTTGTATATCAAAACAAAAAATTTAGCATTAAAAATGTAAAGTTCACAAGTAATTCTTATAAAAAATTAATAAAAGTAAGTCATACAGAAAACGAAATAACAATTATTCCTTAAAAAGCAAATTTTATAATATAAAACCAAATTATAAATTAAAATGGTAAAACAAATAAGTCTTTTTCTGAACTATGTGCCATTTACTTATAGGCGAAACCCTATTCTATCATTTTTCTTCAAACCTTTGTTTCTGCAAAATCATTAATTATATCATTAAAATTTACGATTAGATTTTTTTAAAAATTAATCCTAAATTTGCCGCCTAGGCTTTAGCCTACTTAGCCTTTGCGTAAATCCACCTCCTTAAAAAACTATATAATATAAGTTTTTTTATTTACAAAATTAACCATTTCAACGAAGTCATATCTCTCTAGATTGGAATTTAAAAAACTTAATATTTTAATGTAAAAGGACCCAGAAGTTAGAGGCTTTATAATGTATAATTTTTTTTACATTACAACTTTCAACTCAAAAGTTTTTAAGAAGCACATAATGGCTCTTGAATTTGGGTTGCACCTTCTATAAAAGTTTCTGTCTGTAAATTTGTGCAAAGCTTGCTCCCCGGTAGTTTCATTGTCAGTCTACATAAATATTTGTTCAAAATAAATTATTGCTGTCCCCATCTAGCAAGCATATTTTAAAATTGATTCAATCCTGGTAGTTTGCATTTAGAAGCCAAGTCTGCCATCTATAATCTAAACTTTAATTTAAACATTAACAAACAAAATAAAAAGTAACATGTGACGTGAGACATCTGGTATCAAAAAGCTCAAGCTTATATCTGCTTAGCAAAAACTCGCTACCAATAATGTACTGGCGCCATCTATGCAACAATCAATATAGTAAGCCGATCCTTGCCGCACGGTCTGGTGGCGCTGTTGGAAAATGTAATAGTTAGTTTGCAGTATAGCCGTTGCATGTCGCTGTATGCTTTGAAAAGTTGGAGTTTGTGAACCGTCTTGAAGAGAGCGCCACCAGGCAGTTTATAATTGCAATTATATACCTAGTGTCCGCGGATAGTGTGCCCAGGAAAGAAAGAAATCTTTTTCAGCAAAAGTTATCAAAAACTCTGCTGGTTAACAAAACAAGTTTACAAGATTTACATTTTAACTAAGATGTTATTGTTATTAAATAAGGTAAACATAAAAATAATTTAAGAAATAAGAATCATTTATAATTTTATAAAACAAACTTGTATATAGTGCAACGTAAAAAAATAAATATGTAAATTTATTCTACATTTTTTAGTTATTTTAATTTTATTATCTCGTTATAAGACGGCTAAGTTACATATAGTAGTTTTTGATGTTACTAATTTAATTTGACTTACCGGTGTCATTCGGGAAACCTTGCACAGGTTCATCGCTGTATCCCTCCCCCTCGGTGGATAGAGCTGAAATAAAGAAAATAAAATTAACAATTATGAAGTAAACAACTGATTTAAAATTTTTCTTTTTTTTATGTTTGTTTTTATAAACGTTGTCAGAAGATTGAAATTTTTTTGGTTTTAAATTTCCTGTCGATATAAATACATATTTCAATTGACAGTAAACAGATATTTTTTAGCTTTTTTTAGCGTGGGTAATTACTAATTACCCTAATGGATACTTTTTTTCATTTAGGAAATACAACAAAGGGATGCGTTTCATTAGTGTCGAAAGATTTCTGTAATTTTAAGCCAGTAACAAATTTTTCCACCAAGGTTTGTATGCTATTTTATTTTCAACCATAATGTTACAATCTCATAGAACATAATATTTTCATGTCACTCTCTCTCAAAAGAGAAGTTGTTTTTTGATATACGTAGGGTAGAGTATTAGAGAACTACAATAAAATATATTTGTCAGTTAATGTAAAACTTTTTCCCGAGTAGAAAAGTAAAAAATTTTAAATGATTTTGAACAAAGAAGCAATAGACTGTTTTCTACCTTAAATTTGACAACTGTGGTTGTAGCAGCACAGAGATTATTGCATATTTATATATTTTAAGGTTATTGAGACCTACAGAGATTGGTGTAAAAGAAAGAAGCTTAAAAAATTTGTCACGGTTAGTTTTTATTCCTAGGTTTGTTTTTAATAATTTAGTTTGTTTATCTTAATGCAGTTCGGTTGTAATTTTTTTTTTGCAGTTTATTTTTGGCAAAAGGCTCCAAATTTGATTGTAATTGCTAGGTTACTTCTGTTTTTCTATCGCCTTTGGTATCCTACCTTATGCTTTACGTTGCTTTTCCCCTTGCAGTATGGTGTACTAAAAAATTAACATAAGATACCTCGAGTCAATAACTGGCCTTAATTTTGTTCGATGCAACATTAATTTTGAGGTACATCTTTCACTATTGATTGAACCAAGCTTATTAAGTAGGTTAGATTCACTTTGTACAAATCAATATTTTCTAATTTAAGCAGGGACTTACCTTTAAAACGTTGGTATTTTAGGTAAACCATTTCAGGGTTTCGTAACCAAATTTTGTTTCTCTAGGTATTCGGTATGGTTTTTCCCCCTATATACAATCCTCGACAGCCTGTGGGTTTGTCTAGAAATTACATTTCCTTAGCAGTTTTGCTTTTATTGGCTATGTAGTTAGGGTTGTTTACATTACCTTCCGTATTTACCTTAGTTTGTTTACTTTATTTTTCCATTCCCAACAGTTGTCGTAGGGGTCACAAGGGCCAGAGTAGTTTCCTTTACCTCCAGAGTCTTTTTTATACAGGTTCTTTGTATTTTATCCTCTTTGCATTGAATTTGTAAACATTGGTTATTATTCTGGATTGTTGTATAATTTTGTTTGAATATATTTTTGACAGTTCGAGGGAATGTTCTTTGGGCAGCGTGGGTAGGCAACTCAAAATGTGTAACGATGTTGCCAATTTAGGGGCGAGAAAATTCTAGAATTAGCAGCGATGTGCGTGCGCCCACTGGTACTTTTTGAGAAGGACAAAGGGCCATCGGCAATGTTTTAGCACTTTCACGTCAACCTTCAAGCCGAGAACTAGGAAAACTTGCAGCTACTGGTATTCAAGCCATCTTTGTAGGATTTGTGCTGCAAATTTCCCAAAAATCTTTCCCGATTTAAGTTACCTTTGGTTTTGTGTAAATACATCTTGGGGTTCTTCGGACGGGCCATTTTTTTTCACATGAGCCATTAATTTTTTTGAAATAGTTTTCCTTTGGTTTGGAGGGCCATCAATTTGGTAGAAGTTTTCTTGGGACGGGTCAGAGATAGTGACCATTTAACTGGTCAATGTGTTGTCTGTAGTTTTGAACACCATCGCTCTTCACGGTGTAGTGGCTGGCATACACGCCATCACTTGGAATCGACAAAACAGGCAACATTAAAATTAACTCACTAACAATTTTTATTTATAATTTTTCAATTTAGAATTTTAGGACTCTACCGTTTAAATTTTTACCACACTATTTTTAAATTATTTGCGGTCTTTTCTTTTATTTTTATAGTAATATATTTTTTTTATGGTAAATATTTATATTCTTATTGGTTTTCAAATGGTGCACCTGGTCATTAAATTATTATTAATTAAATAAGCGGTATTTATATATATCTTTATATTTATATATATTTTTTTAAATTGTAGACTTATATTTTTAATATTTATTCTTTTCATCAGTTTAGAAAATTTAACAGTTATTAACTCAGCGCATTCACCATTTTATTTTGAATATTTTTTTTGTGTAAACTTTTAAATCACAAATTTGTAATAAATTCTATTAACTATTTGTTTTAAATATAGTGTTTTATTTGGCTCGCCTAGTGTCTCCTTTTTCTAATGTTAATATGGTTTAGTAAAATTTTTCTTGTCTTTGAGTGGTAGTAAAGTTGAACGAGAGTTCCCAATTAAACCTTGGAAGGTCTCTGCTAGGCCTGGCACCAAAAGCAGTGGGCCCAGTTTAACCCCCCCTACTCTCCGGCAAATGAGTTAGAGCATTTTTGCACGCTCTCTCTGCTACTCACCTTCAGCTTTACTGTACTTTTGCTATTTAATTGTTATTAATTTTATTAAAAAAAATATATAATAATAATAATTTTTTTAAAGGCTGCCAACGGCCAAATAAAAGTTGGAAAAGTGTTTTTAGGCCAAAACACTTGGGCTAAAGCTTCAGCGTGACAAATTAAATTAGAAAAATGCTTTTATGGCCTATTTTGAGGAACTAAGGAAGCCGAAAAGGCCCTCTACATTCCTGGCAACGTAATTTTAATGAATACATTTAAAATGGTTCTGGATATGGAAAATTCATTGATACTCAAACATTATTTTGTATGTTTTTTTTGCAAAAAACAAGATATAAACTTGATTAGAATTACAGTTAGTAAAATAAAAAAAGACACGACTGAGAATATAGACTTAGACGTTTCATGGGCTAAAAATATTTATAAAGATCTCAGAGTATCAGTTTATTGTATTGGGTATGTGTAACTCGTAGATTTTCTGCGTAGCTGGTCTTAGTTGTCCCATTAACTATAATTCATCAAACCATCAAGAAATGTGTTATTTTCCCTACTAGAAACACTGCTATTGCGTACAATTTCTATAATATCTGATTGTAACATCATTTTTACATCCGCCAGAGTAATATTTTAAGTCCTTTAATTGTTTAAAAGCTGTATATAGTATAAAGGGGATTTTAAGATGTCGATAAAATAGATATACAAAATATACGTTATAAACATAAATTGATCCAAACAGTGCTATGTTGGCTATAAAAATAAAATGTAGACGACGCGTCGTCAATGTTTGATGCAATGTATTGCAATTATTTATTCTTAGTGCATTTGCATAATGACTTCAATACGATGACAACTTGATTCAGAAAATAATGATTACGTTCATTTGTTAATTTTTGACGTCATTAAAAAGTCATAAAACTTAAACAATGCTGTAAAATAGTTTTGGGTAACAAGATTTTAACTGAAAAAAAAAACAGCTACATAATAAAGTCTCTACTGGGTTATTTGTCCAATATGTTTTTATTACCTTTTCATCAAAAGTAGCTATTAAAAATTCCCTATTCAAACAAACCAAACCAAATCAAAATATTTTTTTGCTAGGCTATTACATCAGTCATCTGACTCTCAAATATCTTTTTAAGGGACATCTGTCAGAAGTAGGTTTGTTTTGTTCTACGAATTTTGCAATGTCAAATTTAATGAAGCAGAGTTTGCTTGAAATTTCGTGTTTCTAACTAAACATCATGTCCACTGACAAAAACATCGAAAAAGTTGAGAAAAATAAGATAGCGGCCGATATTGGTGTGTCATTCGGATCGGTGAAGAGTATTAAACACGATGTTTTGTGCATAAATTTGTTGCAAAAACAACATCCGATGGATGTCGCTAAAGAAATGCTTTTTTAGACATGGGTCTATGAATATGACATTAAAATGAACCAATAATTCTGGAAATTGTGCTTCTCGGACGAGCCAAAAACCTAAAAAACATGACATAGTTGATTTTAAAAATCAAGACTGTGCTGACCGTTTTTTTATTGTGTTGGTGTGTTCGACTTTAAATTTCTTTCGCCAGGCCAGATACTAAAAAAAGGAGCTCACATATCCCATCTTGTTGGCAATTATTTTAACAAAAACAACGTTCATACCGTTTCGGAAGCTCCGTATTTACCTGATCTGTTTCCTTGTGGCTTTTTCCTATGCTCCGACTCAACTCATTTACGGAAAGCGTTTTGGGACGATTGAGACGATAAAAAGAAATCGTAGAAGAAGCCAAAGGCTTACTTACTGCAAAACAATGTTTATTTTTATTTAAATATTATAATGGAAAACATGTTGCACAGGTACAACTTTTTGTACTACATTACATAAAGGACTGTAGTACCATCTAAAGACCAGCTTATTATAAATTAGTAAAATTTAATTAAATTTAGGGTGATCTCTATTAGACTAAATATAGGTAAAAGGTTTTCTTACTTTTTCCTATAAAAATCATTGTTGTCTTAAAGTTCACAAAATCCCAACACAAAACACGTCAATATTTAGGCACTAGATTTCATGCCACTGAAATCAAACTAATTTATAGATTCACTGCAGAGTGCCTGCAAAAAATTAAAAATCTCTTACTCAGTACAGAATACACGATACATATGTCAACAACAACACTAGAAGTAAATCCGCAGAATTTACTTTTCTATTATAAGCGATTAATTTAAGGCAAATAGGTCGTATAGATCTTGTATAAGATAGGTCTATCTGGGTAAAGCACTTTAAAAATTAAATTTTACTTCGCACTTAAACTTTAAACATTTACTTTCGCCCCGACTTCGCAGAAATCACTGTTTTTCACAGTATTCATTGATTTAGAATAGCTTCCTATTGACTTTATTGTTTTCGAAATGACAGATAAGATAATGTAATAAGGATATTAAAAAAATATTAAAAGATAATTAAACTTTTTTCATTTGTCTGATATATCATTATCGGATTTCCTTATGGTCCAGAAGCCAGTGACAGATTTACATGACCAAGTTCCTCTTCAAGTGTTGATTAGTGGAATGCATCAGAGAGTGGTATCATAAAGCTTCGTAAACGTCAGCTGCGGATCCGTTGAAGCGATTTCCTCTCAACTAGAAACTTGTTAAATTGTAGCTACTATTTCGAAGAAATAAAACAATCAGCTGACTATAACATGGTGCATTATAGGTTAGCTGGCCGCTCGAACATGAAAAAAATATATATATACTTTCAATGATATCCTCTTAAATAAACATTTACCTGATGATAGCCTATATGCAACTATTGATAAATATATATTATGTATCTATATATATATATATATATATATATATATATATATATATATATATATATATATATATATATATATATATATATATATATATATATATATATATATATATATATATATATATATATATATATGTTAGCTGGCTGTATCTCGGTGCAAAAAACCGTTAGCTGATACTTTAAAAGTTATAACACAGGAGTGAGGCGGGAACATCTATTGCCTATTTCTCTTGACTTCCTGCTTGCTGTTTTTGTTTAAATATTACAGAAGTATATTAACAATCAGCTTACAACTTTCTATCTAGGAGGATTTGACGTATTTTAAATTATTCTCGTTATTTTTAAAAAGCGAAGCCACAGGTTCAATCTCATTTACTTGGGCGTGCTATAATTATTTAAGATTAAATTTAAAAATATTAAATCTTATTTTTTGTCCAAATGGTTATAGAAGAAAAAAGGTAGGTACTAGAAAAGAACAGTTTTAGGAGAAAACAGCAATGAACCCAAAATGTTAGCACCACAAAGTAGGTATAAAGCAACAACCTAAAAAAATATGATATACATTTTGCTGTCTAGTCTTTTCTGTATAAATTACATACTGTCAGTAAGTTCTCATTTACATATATCCGGTCCCAGACATTAGAAAAACGTCCAGATCTTAAAGCTGGTAGCCTTATACGTAGTTAAAAGCAAAAATTATCTTGGATTATCGCCGTGCTTAGATAGGGAACATTTTTTGCAGATGGAAGCTTTTTATTTCAGAATTTTTGATCCCTCTACTGGAAGTGAGTCGCAAACCACAAAACACTTTATTAAAGGTGTGGTTCCATGCGGCCGTCGCATGCGACTTTAATGAATGCGGCCGCCGTTTAATCAGGTGGTTTCTAGGACCGCTGCTCAAACAAGGATAGAAAAATTACTAGTGAAAGGGAATAATCTTTGGTGTTATCGTGATGGATGATCTAGCAATATATTTATTATTAGAAGAAAAAGAGGATGACGAGATCATTATAATTAGCCAATCTGAAACATAAAGTAATGCCTCTATAAATCCAATATTTCAGCAAAGACGCGATGAGGGTTGTTATACTACATTAATAAATCGACATCTGCAATAGGATGAAGTAAATTTGTAAATATTTTAGGACTGAATAAAGCAGAGTTTAGTTTTATTCTTGACCTAATAAAAGACGATATTAAGTCCGGACCCAGACAACAGAGTTAAATATCCAGTGTCCCAGAGGAAAAAATTAGTCATTGTATTAAGGTAAACTGTACAGTGTGTACCAAATTCGTCGTATCATTAGGATCTCGGAAACTTGAAGAGATACGAGGTCTTTAATACAGTTGTGCAATATGATGCTAATTAAAAATGCCACCTTAGAACTTTAAAATTTTCGAATACTTACTTTTGAAAACCGATAATTCGTACTTGCTTTTATTTTTTTATGACTTTATTTGAATTGATGTAACAAAATAACTTTCTTACTTCCATTGCTACTTTTGTGTTCCCACAAGATAGTGTTATTAGATTTATACACCGACGTTTCTGTCTTTGAGCTGTCATCATCAACCGTTTTTTTAAATACGGCCCTGATTTTAATTATGTATTTGTAGTTTATTGTCCCAAACCAATAATGTTTTGCACTTATTCGAAAAAAATTTATATTAATGGCAATTTTTTATAACAAACCATATGTTAGAGAGAGTCAGACTGTCAGACAATATATTTTTGGCAGGATCTTGGGAAAACTTTAAACTGATTTTTTTGAATAAGTGCGAAACATAATTGGATTTGGGATCTTAAAAGCTCTTAAAATACGGAATAGAAAATCCAGGATCCCATTTAAAAAATAAAGTTTCAATTTTTAACAATTAAAAAAAACCAGTCCAGTCACATCAATCGCAGTCGTTGACAGCGGACGCATACGACGACCGCTTGGAAGAAACCAGGCACATTTAAAAACATGAGTAGGAGTGCTTTGCCGCTAACGCAGTGCGTTAGCCGCCCGCGGCGGCCGCGTGGAAGGAAACATACCTTAACTACAGCATCCCTCGCTGTTTTAAATGGATTATCTCTTAAGTATCTTAATAAAGCAGCATCTTATTCAGGGGTGAATAGTTTGGCGACGGGAACCACTTCTTTTTACTGAATTTTCTTGCTAGAAACGTTTCTAATTTCTATGATACAGCTCCGTTGCCGCACGAATTCACCATTCTTGTTCGATTCTGCGCGCTTTGAAGACCTCTTTAATTTTAGATAGCTGCCGCGGCATTTTTATTTTTTACTGAAAACCCTAAAATTGGTTGAACATTGCCGCCAGACATTTTCAAAAATCAGCACGCATTTTTTTTTTTTTTTGTTTTGAAAAACTATGATATGTAATAACCTTCAACAAAAATCAGTCACAGAAGCCGGATTTACGCAAACATAAGTTTATAAATATAACTGAAAATTATAAATATGTAAAAAAATATTCCTAACGTAGTTATGAATATCATAAAAATGTCTCTTATTTTATTAGTACATAAAGAATCTTTTTACGACCACTAAACTGCATAATAAACAACTGTAATAATGTAATCGTTCATTAAAATGTCATTTTCCTGGTTTTAAGTTTATCATTTGTCTTATTTTTTGCATTATTTCTGACTTTTTATTCTTGTATTTTTTTAAAACAAATAAGGTTGTCCTTTTAAAAGTGAAAATTATTCATTATTTACTTTCGCTGACTGGTTTCGCCTTATTAAGGATCATCGGTACGGATACGTACGTTTTAAACAAAAGTGAAACTTATACCAATTCTAGAATATTAGCATCGTTAAGAATATAACATAAAACTATTGAATTAAACTACACATTTATCTTAGGACAGTCCATAAACGCTGAAGGCCTAAATACCAATGCACTGTGAATGTCATAAGTGGGGTAAGAGAGGGGGTTTATTCACACTAAACTTAAATGTAAGGAGATTGGGATGGGAAGGGAAAACTTCTGCCGGTAGCACGTTAGACTGGTAAATTTTGGGGCATGCAACCAAAACAGATGTACTAGCTATACGTGACAGTCATAAGACCAATGATAACGTATGGATGTGTCCTGGTGGCGCAAGGGGCAGCAGCGGCTGACTCAAGCAAAGCTATTTAGCCTACAGCTTGCATAATAACACGGCGAGCTGTACATCGATATCAAGGGCGGCCATGGAAGTTCTCCATGGACTGCCTCCTCTGCATATTAACTTGGAAAGAGAGGCAAGGTGAGCAACCTACAGACTCTATCAAGCGGTCAGCACCAGCCCCACAAAGGGAAGACTGGAGTCGGAAAACGACCGACTTGCTGCGGGCTGACATCTGTTGATACACCGACGACTCCAAAACCACAGACGGTGTTGAAGGTGGAAAATATGGACAGAGGCCAAGGACAGAGTTTTTCTTCAGCCTGGGCGCTCTCGCAACCAAATTAGATCGGCCTAGCGGAAGATTCCGAGTGCCACATGTGCATGAAGTAGAATGAATCGGCAGAATACACACTGTGTTCAGTCCAGTGATGGTACTGATCAGATCTGCAACTCAGAAGGCACCTTTGGTTGCCGAGGAGGTAAAAGATCTTTCTCCCTACAGGATCATCAGATTTATTAGAAGTCTGGACCTGGTGGGAAAAATATAAAATGGTGTGAGCCACAATAGACCGGTCGGTCGCGGTGAAAGGGTGTTAATCCCATTCACTTTAAACCTAACCTAACCTAACGTTTGACTGTAAAAGGATACAGAAATGTGGCGCTGAAGCGTTTCGTTGGGAGCTGCTGGAGGGAGAAATTATACTGGCGCACCTCCTCGGCGCAGAAGCGCTACAAAGAGTTAATCGATCCTTACAGACCGTTGTGGCAGAGAAGAAAGCTCTGTAAGTGTGGACTCACATAAGACAGACACAGCTCTTTGAGTAATCAAGATAAAGTTTTAAGCTGATGATCTGCACATAGACTGGCGATTGAATATCAGATGTGCGACTTTTTACTAATAACATAATTTCTTTTCTGCGAGTGAAATAAAAATATCAATTAGCTTAATAGGATAAGAATTTTTGTTTACCTATTTTTCTAATGTGAAAAACCGCTCTAAAAATAAACGCATTATTGTGGAAAACCTTTAACTTTAAATACAATTATTATTATCTTTAAGTCTGATTGAAAGGGGATTTAATTAAAAACTATTTTTATTAGCACAGTCGTTAATCGAATAAATAAAAACAATAAATATTGATTTAGTAATAACAGAAATGACTAAAGAGGTATGTATTTTTCAGTAAAAAGTTTTAAGCCCAGTATCTTACGTACCTTTATTGATTTGCCTTTATGTGCGCAATTGCAGTAAATGTAGTAAATTGCAGTAAAGTGTAAATAACGATTTCAAGACGAAAAAGACCATTTTTTAGTTAGCAGAATTACCAAAAATTGAAAATTTATTCAAATTCACTAAAAAGATTTGCTTAAAAGTCCAATTCTGGTTTCAAATATATATATATATATATATATATATATATATATATATATATATATATATATATATATATATATATATATATATATATATATATATATATATATATATATATATATATATATATATGTGGAAGGGTAGTCTTCACTGACCAGTTGAATACAAGATCTCTAAACCTGGGACAAGGCCGGGAGATCCTTATTAGTCTGAAGCCTCTTTTCATGGTAAGTGAGCTTCTTAAGGCTAGAGTTTATTACAAACATAATAGCCTTACATCCTAGTGCTCATAATCTTTGAATTTAAATTTTTTAACATTTATATATCAACAGAATTTTTCAAGATGTTCTAGAAAACACTAAATGTATAAATGTTAAAAAAATTCAAATTCAAAATTATGAGCACTAGGATGTAAAACAATAAATTGATTATGTTTCTTATAATGACTCTAGCCTTAAGAAAACTCACTTTGCACCTGAAAAAAAAAAAGGAAAAAATAAATTGAAAGCTTTCTCCATGTTTAGTAAAAAGAGTTTTACTTCAGCCCTAGACCTAACCCCAAGAATTTAGAATCTTTTTATATATATATATATATATATATATAATTTTTTTAATAATAAATATTTTTAAAATTTAATAATAAAATATTTTATATTTTAAAATTTTAAAAAATTTTAAAAATAGTTTTTGGGTTTTTTTTTTTTTTTTATTGGAAAACAAAAAAATTTTAAACTTTTTTTTTTTTTTTAAAAAAGGGGTTTTTTTTTTAAAGGTTTTTTTTGGGCCCCTTTTTAAAAATAAATTTTTGGCTTTTTGGCCCTTTTTTTTTAAAAAAAAGGTTTTTTTTCCCCAAAAATTAAAAAAAAAAAAAATTTTTTTTTTTTTTATTTTCAAAATTTTTTACAGTCCTTTTTTTTGTTTAAGTCCCTTTTCCCCCCCCTTTGGGGTTTTCCAAAAGGGAAAACCGTTGAAAACCCACCTTACCCAACCAAGGGAAATTTTTTTTCCCCCCAAATTTTTCCGATTTGGGCCCGTTTAAAAGATTTATCTTACCACAGTTAAGATACCCACGGTAGGTAGGTATTTAGGCCTTCGCCTTTCGTAGACCATCTTAAGATAAAAAACAACTGCATTATTTAATTTTGCAGTTCTAATACACACATAAAACTTGTTGTGCATATCTACACATTTTGCTAGTGACCCATTAATTATCCGTTTTTGGATGTTTACAATAAATTCATATTTTGCTTAACATGATACAATAGATAGATAAATACATTTTTATTTGTTCATTTGCAATGATAAAATAACTGTAGAACTATAAAACCATGTTTTTTTACCTGTAAACTACGAACCGAGGTAAACATTTACCCCACGGGATTTCTGCTCTTAAAATCGTTCTGAAAGCAGTTATCTGACTTATGAGTACTCAAATTTTTTGTTTTGTTATCCTAATGGGAATAGTGAAGACAAAAAATTTTATCAAGATTTAGATTTTTAAAATTTTGAATGGCTATGTACTTAAAACGCCAAACCGTCTTTAACAGAAAAAATTTATAATATTTTTCTAAACAACCGATTTTTAACAGATTTTAAAGAGAACACATATGGCTTTAAAAAAATACCATCGTGATGTTTTTCCAAAAAAGTCTATTTATTTGGACTTTGAAAATTCAAACAAATTAATAAGCCGATCAATGGAAAAATCAAATAAATATCCATAAAATATTGGTTTTCAAGAATTTATTTTTGTTTCCCTTTCGGAAACCATGAAAAAAAGATAAATGTTACAGATATAAAAATATTTAAAAGTACAGTTATGATTTTACCTATTATTATTTATTATTAAAATTTACCCGGGGGTAGATATCTACCCCGATTTGTAGTTTTTGAGATAATTATTAATAGGTAATAGAGACAAAAAATTTAACATTTATTTACAGTGACTTGGGTGACCATAAACAAATATTATCAACAATATGCTTATATTATCGTAATAGTCATTCAAATAATGAAAAATCTACTCCGCTTTTCCCGACAACCCCTATCAGAGAAAACGCTTGAATAAATTGGTATTGTTTACACAAACATCCCCTAAAATATTTTTGTCGGTTCGCGATCGGCGAAGACGCCGCACAGTGTCTTTGAAGCCAAAACATCAAAGGTTTATATGCAAGTGACCTAACTTATATATTGTTTATTCTTTAAACTATGCCTTTACCTACACATAATAAATTATAGAAATAATTTTTAAGCTTTACTTGGAATAAGTATTAAAGCATAATTTACTTCTCCATAAATAGTGTTAGTTTTATCAGCTGTACGTACATTTCTAATAAAAATAAAATTACCATTTTTATATTTTCGTGTGGTTAGTTATGTTTTTTTAACCACAATGTTTCATTTTCTCACAATGTTGGTGTCGATAACTCGGATTATCGTTGGAAAACCACCAAAGTTAACCACTGTGTTTAATTCCATGTTATTATGTAAGACAATAAATATGCATGTAGTTTAATAGGTTTTGAATTATGCAGTACAGTTCGCCAAAACCGGAATATTAAAAAACAAATGGGATTTACCATTGAATTGATTAAAGCGGACGTGAAAACAATGGGTTTGAAACAATAAAAACTAGACCAGAAGGAAGTTGTATAGGGTGATCGGTAAGAGTGAAAATTGGTTATTATTTGAAAATTTCCTATACATTATGAGACAACTTTATGGGAAAAAAAAACTCATTTCAACAGTCCGTCAACTTAAAGGGCTCTGGCAAAATCTCACACAGCTAGGTTTATTGAGAATAAAAAGATGTGCTTTCTCCTTTTTTTAATTTACGTAGGTGCTTCAGAAACTGTTTTATTGATCATGAAGAGTTTTCGTTTTTTTTGAATATCTTAGTCACATTAAAAGATTTTTTAGTTTTGCTTACGCCAAATTAAAGGACTTCAAAGCGCAGATAAAGCACAATTTTTTTGTAAAAAATTTTGGCGGAAAATTAAATTTTTTTAGGCTTTAAAATTTTTTTATAATTTTTTTAATTAAGGCCTATTGAACCACCCTATGATAAAAAAAAATATGTGATGTGTCTTTAGTAGATCTACCTTCGTGATTTTTTTCATAATTTTTAAAAGGGTGATAGAAGGTCAAAAAATTTAAAATATATTTTTTTTTGCTAGTTTTTGATATTTTTTTTAGAAAAAAGCTAGATCCACTAAAGACACATCACATTATGTTTTTTATCGTAATGTTAATCAATAGGCTTTGTTTAAAAAAAATATGAAAACTTTTAAAGCCTAAAAAAATTAAATTTTTCGCCAAAAATTAAAAAAATGTGCTTCATTCGCGCTTTAAAGAACTTTAATTTGATGCAAGCAAAACTAAAAAATATTTTAATGCGGTTGAGATATTCATGCGCCAAGGCCATTTTCCATACATTATAAAAAAACTTTTATGTAAAAGAAAAAATACAAAATTTATTTTTTACAGTCTGTCAATTTTAATTTTATCAGAAATTATGCCAAAATTTTAGATTTTTTATTTAAATAAAAGCTAATCGGAAGTACCCATAACTTATAACTTTTTTTTATATATTTTTTAAACTATAGAATATTGCATATAAATTTATTTATATATATATATATATATATATATATATATATATATATATATATATATATATATATATATATATATATATATATTAATATATATATATATATATATATATATATATATATATATATATATATATATATATATATATATATATATATATATATATATATATATATATATATTTTATATATTTTTATATATATATATATATATATATATATATATATATATATATATATAAAATATATTTTTTTGTTCTATATTGGGGGGGTGGATTCATGTTTTAAAAATTTTAAAAAATTTACAGGGTGTTCAAATAATGCACGGCCAAATTTCACATCAACACAACAGAAAATGAATAGTTTTCAAGATACAGGATGTTACACTTTTTGTAATTATCTGTAGCCAACTTTCTTGAAATTTGTCAGAATTATTTTTATTAATAAGAACCTAATTTAGGTCTAATTAAATTAAAATTATTAGGTATTGAAACTAATTGTGAAACTCTTTTGTCTTTTAATATCTATCATTCTATCTTGCTTCGTTTTAAAAAAAAAAATAATAATAAAATCCCCTAATTGTATATCTCTGAACCACACAACAAACGTGAGGAAAAGTTTTTTTTAGAACTTTCCAACACATAATTTAGTAAAATTCGTTAGTTTAGATGGTAATGTTACTTAATTTATTAGTAGTTAATGTTACATATACGATAATAGAAAAATATAAAAAATAATAGTCAGAAGAAACTTTTCCCCATGCTTCTTGTGTGGTCCAGAGATATGCAATTAGGGTTTTTTTTTCTCAAAAACAAACAAAAATAAGGAAACATTTTAAAACACAAAAAGTTGTATTTTTAGTTCCTTAATCTTAAAAAAATATATTAAAATTGCAAAAAAAAGTCAGTGGCGTAAATTTTTTTCACAATTAATTTCGATAAGGTGTCCCCTGAGATGCCACTGGGCTCAATAATTTTAATTTAATTAGGCCTAAATCAGGCTCTTATTATTAAAGATACCACTGACAAATTTTAAGACAATCGGCTACAAGGTATTCAGTATAATTACGAAAAAAAAAACATATTTTTTAAATTTTTCAAATCTATACGTATATAATTTTTGGTAATTGTTTAGGATGGAGGCCTCACTTTTTTTAAATCTAAAATCGACATGTTTCATTTTTTTTAGTTGTCAAATATTTTTCTTCTTGAAGTTTATCAAAAATAAAATTATGTAAAAAAATTAAAATGACAATTTTTAGATTAAAAAAAAAATTGAAAAAAAATATTTTTCCTTACACGTACAATATAAAACAAACCATTAGAAATTACTTAACTTAAGTGAATACATTTTATTATTTATCCGCTGTAAAATAACAAAATGAAAAAAATATGTCAATATCGCTATGTTTCAATTTTTACGGCCAAAAATAAGTAGGGCTGAAATTCTAAACAATTACCGTTATTTTTATTTACATTTTTTAATTAGAAATCACTTCTTGAAATTTGACCATGGATTTCTCAAACACCCGGTATAATTAATTATTATATAATTATTAAATAAATTGTGTGTTTTCATAAGTGACATAAAAGTATGTATATATATATATATATATATATATATATATATATATATATATATATATATATATATATATATATATATATATATATATATATATATATATATATATATATATATATATATATATATATATATATATATATATAAGGGTCCGGCAAAATGTATTACCTATTTTGTTTTTTAATATAAAAAATTACATATTCACTATGGCGATATTTTTATTTGGAAAAGTAGGCTTCGAGAGTTTTTAAAATTGTTAACAGTTGTCAAAATGCCGCGTTGGTTAACAGAACATCCTTTTTTGTGTCGAAAAATTTATTGAATATAATTCCATTATAGCCGTTCAAAGGTGTTTTTTCGACGTAATTTAATGACCGAATGTCCCAGCGGGCCATTACAGTTTGGATTCGTAAATGGAGGACAGGAGGATCCTTTTAGACAAGAAGTCAAGTGGGCGGCCAAGATCTGCCTGCAATGCACTGAACGAAGACAGAGTTAGAAATGCAATTATCGCTAGTCCCAAAAAATCTGTTGTTAAACATGCTACTGTTTTAAATTTATCTGAGCGAATACACGAAGAATGTTAAAAAAATAATTTTCACCCTACAAGATCGCAACTGTTCAAGAAATAAAAACAAAATTGCCAATGAAATCCCGTATTTCTAGGCAAGTTCTTCAAAATGTAATGAAAAATTTAGAACCAGTTAGAAGAATGTATTGAAAGAGGGTGGCGGTCATTTGCGGCACACCATATTCAAAGCAAATAAACTCCATCTTTCTTGTTTAAGAATACATGTTCCTTTGTTTTGTTTTTAAAGTTAAAAATTTTTATAAGCAATTTAAAATTTGTTCATTTCCGGACCCTGTATATATATATATATATATATATATATATATATATATATATATATATATATATATATATATATATATATATATATATATATATATATATATATATATATATATATATATATATATATATATATATATATATATATATATATATATATATATATATATATATATATATATATATATATATATATATATATATATATATATATATATATATATATATATATTTATATATATATATATATTTATATATATATATATATTTATATTTATATATATATATATATATATATATATATATATATATATATTTTATATATATATATATATATATATATATATAATATATATATATATATATATATATATATATATATATATATATATATATATATATATATATATATATATATATATATTTGCACTTCTTAAACACAAAATATAAACTAAACTAAATTACGTCAACCAGTAAACAGTTATTATCATCTAAATAAAATGATACGTTTTAAATTTTATATAATAACGACTTTTATGAAAAAAAAAATATAACTGTAAATTTTAGGTATGGAATTAGTTGTTTTTTTTCAAAAATAAATAAAATTTTATTTTTTGTTTCAATTTGTGTACGATGAGCAGAAATAAATATGTATACCTTGCAGGAAAAGTTACATTTCCAGACTCAGAGTTGCTAAAATATTCTCTATGCTCTGATATATTGCGCTTTTTTTTACAAAAGTTAAAATTTGTTTGAATTTCTTTTTATAATAGACTAACAACTTATTAGCATCCCCTCGTATCTGGCGGTCGTGTTTAAACAATATGAAAACTACCAACTTCTCCTATGAATAAACATAAAATTTATTTGCGTGTGATCACCGATTAGTAGCCAAGTAAAATATGAATTTATTTACCAATACATGTTTCTAATTAAAAAAAAATTGAATATGAATGTCAACTGGATTGTGGTTTAGATAATAGAGAAAAAATAATTTTATAAACGAGTTTCAATAACATGGAGAACAAGGAAAAACTTTTTATAATGTAAAAAAGTATTAAAAAGTACGTATTTAAAGTTTTAGGGAGTAACGAAAAAAAAATTGGGGAGAAAAATGTAAAAAAAATAAAAATTTGGTTTTTTTTTAAACGTTTCTTGAATTTATTTTGCTATTTTTTTTTTCAATTTTAAAAGGTGCCACTTTAATTAGAAAATTTTATTCTGTACAAAAAAGCTCTTTGCATTTTTTGGCTAAAACTGCATAGATTTCGGGATAATTTGGAACTTTTAAAATGATGGCAAAGGACCCCACAAAATCTTTATGGAAATTGGCTTTTGCCTAAATACACGAAAATTTTGCGGAAAAGGAGCTTTTAACTTTCTGATCAAAAGTATCAATGGCCACAACTACCCAAACCCCACCACACACCTAAGGCCCGCCAAGTCGCTAAAGTACTCTTTTACGAGTATCGATTGTGCAACATATCAAACAGACCTTAAACTTCTTTAAAGCGTTTCAACCTCTGTCCCAAACTCCTTCCCACACTCACTCCTTAGTAGCTCCCCGAACCACAGCCTTCCCAAAGCCCCAACAGACACTTTCAAGAGTATCGATCTGCAATTTTTTTTATTAATTTTCTTCAAAACTCTCCTTCTTCTTTTAAAACTTACTTTCCCGTCCCCTACCCTTTTCTACTCTCCATTATCATCCCAGACCCCCCAAGATTACCTTAAACCAGGGGTCTCCAAACTTTCCAGCCTTAGGGCCATACTGATTACTCCAGTAAGTTCCGAGGGCCAAAACCATATTATCATTGTTGCCGGTGGTAAGAAGTGAAATAGTCCACTGATGAAAAAAAAAGTCCGAAAAAGTACACAACGTTTAAAAAAGGCTGCAAATCGGACTAAAGTCCGCAAAACGGCAACACTGCATATTATTAATTTTCCTGTCATTATCTGTAATTTCTAGATTAGTCGTAGAGTACGAGCCATGAGGAGTAACGTGACACGACATCTGGTGGACACAAGCGGAAATAGGTAGTACCTTCTATCGCTAACAGATGGCGCTAATAGCACGTACAGAATAATCTCGTTGGTGTCTTCCACTCACTTCTAGATGGCAGTAATTGGAATATATAAGAAGGCTAGTGGCGCAACCACAAGTCAGTTCCTATGACACTGTTGTTAAATAAAATATTGCATACCTCCTTAAAACGTGTTTGTGCGTGTTTAAGTTTAAGACATCTTTATAACAGTATTTTGATTTGAATTGTTGCTTTTGTGTGTGAATTAGTAGTATGGAAAAGAAGCAAAAAATTGATAGTGAATGCAGAAAATTCAAAGATCAGTGGAACATTCAGTATTTCGTAATTGAGTCCAGTAACAAGGCGCTATGTTTGATTTGCAATGAAAGCATAGCCGTTCTCAAAGAATATAACATTAAACGTCATTATGAAACAAAATTCTCAAAATATACAGGAAGTTTGCGGACAGAAAAATTCGAAGCTATGCAGCGCGGATTGAAATCGCAACAATCTTCATTTACAAAACTCAAAACTGAACAAGAGGCTGCAACTCGTGCCAGCTGTGTGGCTCTTGAAATTGCAAAACGTGGAAAACCATTCACCGATGGAGAAATGATCAAAGAATGCATAATTGCAGTAGCCGAAGAAATGTGCCCTGAAAAGGTAAATTTATTAAAACTGTCAGTATGTCAGCAAACACTGTGGCTCGAAGGGTAGAAAACATAGCTGAAAATATATCCTCTCAACTGTTCGACAAAAATGGACATTTTGAGTGGTTTTCTTTGGCCTTGGATGAGTCAACGGATGTGTCAGATACTGCTCAGGTGTTGATTTATATTCGAGGAGTAGATAAAAGCTATGAAGTGCACGAAGAACTTCTTGATATGTATAGTATTCATGGCACAACTACTGGTACAGATATTTTTAAAGGAGTTGAAATGGCCATTAATCAAAAGAACCTTCGATGGAAAAACTTGAAATGTATTACAACTGATGGAGGCAAAAACATGAGTGGGAAAGATAAAGGAGTGGTCGCTCTTGTGTCAAAGGCTGTAGAAAATGACGGTGGTTCAAAACCATTAGTCTTACATTGTATCATTCATCAACAGTCTTTGTGCGGAAAATGTTTGGATATGTCTGACGTTCTGAAACCAGTCATATCAACTGTTAATTTTATCAGATCTTTTGGGCTGAATCACCGACAATTCCGACAATTTATTGAAGAGATTGGAGAAACTGACTTACCTTATCATACTGCCGTAGCTGGCTTAGTTGTGGGAAAGTCCTTCAGCGCTTTTTTGAACTTCGAGCAGTGATCGAAATTTTTTTGAATGAAAAGCATCGCCCTCTTACTGAATTACAAAACAACGCATGGCTGTGGAAGTTAGCATTCTATGTTGATTTGACAAAACATGTGAACGAACTGAATTTGGGATTGCAAGGAGAAAACCAGCATCTTCCTGATTTATACACTAATATCAAATCATTCCGGAAGAAATTGGGGACTGTTTCAATCACAACTACGAAGTAAATGTTTTTACATTTTAAAACATGTGAAATATTCAGCCACACTACTGAGACTGAGTTTCCTATCGATTTTGCAATCGAAACTTTGAGTGCTTTGAAGATAAATTTTGATACTCGTTTCTCGGACTTTGATGTCATTGCGAATCAAATTAAGATTTTTCAGAATCCTTTTGATACTGACATTGAAACCCTAGCCCCGGAACTTCAAATGGAAATGATTGATCTACAATGCAGTGATATAATTAAGAACAAATATCAAACTCATCTTTGTTGAAATTTTATAAGAGTCTTCCACTGACACAATTTGATAATTTGCATAAATTTGCTCGTGGTCTGTTTTCTGTTTTTGGTACTACTTATTTGTGTGAGAAAACCTTCTCCAAAATGAAGTACACAAAAATGTTTACAGATCGAAATTAACTGATGAGCATCTTAAATCTCTTTTAATAATTGGTACAAGTAAAATTACTCCACAACTACAAACTATTGTCAGTGGAAAATCTCAATTACATAAATCTCATTAGTTTTCATATGTCAATATGTTTGTTATAAGTTATGTGATTATTTAAAATGTATAAAATGTTAGTTGGATTCATTTCAATAATTTGTTAGTTATTATATACTGAAGTTAAATTTTCTGCATATTATACATGTCTTTACTCATTACAATTCTGTGTTTCTTTATCCAACTTATCACAAAAACAATAACAATAAGCCTACAAGAATGTTATGAGTTAGCGGAGTTAGCCCATGACCATATCAATGTAGATGTCATAATAATTATTCAACATAAAATTAGAATACTTCAGTAAACTAAATTTAATTTGCTATAAATTATTTGTTCTCTAAAAGGAGTTTTCAAGTATGCTAGCTCTCCGCGGGCCGGACAAAATTTGTCCGCGGGCCGGATGTGGCCCTCGGGCCGTAGTTTGGAGACCCCTGCCTTAAACAATCAACGGATACCTTTAGGGGTATCGATAAGTAAATGTTTTTATTATAGAGTGTAGAAGGAGCAGTTACACAACTTGCTTATGGAGGGTTGTGGTGAGATAAGGTGAGGATAGATGAAGGAAAGGGTGGGCAGTGAAAGCAAACCCTTTGGAGCTTGGATCTGTAGGGTAAAGTAGGTCTGTTTGTTATCAAGTACAGTGTAGGACAGGGTAGGAAAGTGTAGACAAAAAAGTGAAACTAAGTGTAAATAATTTCCGTGTTAGATTTTTTTACCAAACGCGTTTTAGTTTTATTTTAGAAATTAAAAAATGGTTTTATGGTTATGATTATAAACCAACAAATTTAAGTCTTGTAGTAAAAATGCATATAACGTTACTACTTCGATAGTTAGAGTAATTAAATGAAAACTAGTTTACACCAGAATTTATACCAAACACCAAGTCCTAAATTACACAAATGGTTTAGTAACAAGACAGTGTAAAATAGTGTACACTTTTTTTGGATAACAAACAGTCCTAGTGATAAGAAAGAGTAGGAAAGAAAAGGGGACGGAAAAGTAAGTTTTTAAATTAGAAGAAATTGCAGAATCGATGAAGTGTATATGTTGGGACTGGGGAGGAAACAGCGGGTCAGGGAGGTGGTGTGAAGGACGCGAAAGGGGATGAAAACATATATGTTGCACAATCGAAATTTATCAAAGTATACTTTGGCGGTTTCGGGTATGGTTTAAATGGTTGTACGCATTAAAAATTTTGATAAGCATGTTAAAAGCTACCATTCTGCAAAATTTCAGCAAATTTAGCAGCGAGTTAATTTTCGTAGGGATTTTGCGGGGTCCTATATCTTGTTTTTAAAAACGCAAGCCTAAACTCAATAAGATATTATGTTTTTTTTTTCATATTTAGGCACCGAAAACCATAATTAATCATAAAATTGCTCTTACAAATTTATTTCTAATTCAAAGTAATATACAATAGCCTAATGTTTTGTAAATTAACTGGCGCTATATTAACTATGTATACTATATATGTATAATCTTTTATATTTGTTTATATTTTTTTAATTGCCTAAAAATATTCAGGAATAACCGGTTTGTTCTATTAATGTGGGGACATATAGCTTCATGGTAGTCCGCGGTAACTTCACGTAGAAGAAATAATTAGAAATCATATAAAATGTACCTGTTATAAATTTAAACATGTATTTTCCGAACACAAGTACGCTTTTCTTACGTACTTCGGTAAGTACAATGTGGGTGTTGTGACACGTCGCTTCTGAAAATTGTTGACGGAAATATAGATTAATTGACGATATTAGATGCACGTTTTTAGATTCAAAGCATGCGTTTAACCAAATAAATTCAGGAAAACTAAATTTAAAATCTATTTAAGCATATAATAATAATTTTACACACACAGTGCTTAAAAAACATATGCCTTTGTTTAATAGCAGCTCAAAAGTATGACAAAACTGTTAAATAAACATATATATTAAAGGGGCCCATTTGATGTGAGGATACATTTTCAGATTTTTCATTTAATTTTTAGTCGATTTGTTTGATTTTAATGAAACTTGCTGCAGTTAGGACAATGACCAAAATACACTTTCCGATGATAAGATTTTCCTTTATTATGGACTAGAGGTGTTGCTTTGGACCAATTTGATTCATTTTTACCTTCCTTTCGTCATACGTTTTTTGGTATTATTTTTATTAATACTTTGGTACATGATAATTATTTTCCGTTAAGTTCTACATAAAAGAGGTTTTTTTAAATTAACTCGATAAACCTAATGGCTTTCTAGATATTCTAATTTTAAACTTTCGTAGTACAAAAATAGTAACATTTAAAATTAAAGACAATGGCAATTTTTACATTTTTTTTAATAAGGTCCAAAAAGTGTTGTAATAACACTTCCAAATTATTGGTTTTCTATCTTCGATGTTATTATTATTTCTAAAATCTAATTTTATCTACTTTATCCATGAAATAAGTTGCTAAGGTAAAAAAAAATCGAATTTGTTGATTTGTCTTTGTTAACAAACTCAAAAAGTCCAATTTTGTTCGATGGAAAGTAATCAAGAAAAGCTGCCAATAGGTACCCACAAAAAAGCGGTATTTTGTGCGACCTGATATGCGGGATTGTCTGTCTAATTTTGCATATTTAAAAATGGCACTTTGTCGGTAAAGGAACAGGTCGCCACACGTCAAATTTGTACTTACAACTGACCAAAGGACCTAGTCGTTAAGCTGGTCGTCTTATCTGGAATAAAATTTTGCGGTCTAATGGACAAAACAAATATTACCAGTTTACAGAGTTATATAAGGAACAACCATGTTTCTGAAAAATTAAAGATTTAGATTAGAAAAATAATAATTTAAAAAGGGAACGGCATATGAATTTAAAAAATCTTGTCCATTTTGTCTCAATTCACATACTAAAGGCATAGCACCATATTTTCCTCGTTCTAAAAGTCATGTCTTAACCCATTTTTTCCTTTTCTTCTTTCTATCATCCTTGTGACCGATTTTTTAAAAAGCATTAACCCCATTAGAGCAATTTTTTCTCCATTTTATACCTTGACAGTTCCGTAGAAGCTTAAAAAACTAAGTCATACTATCCAGTTTTCAAAATATAAAATATCTGCCAACAATCAAAAGACAGCGTAGGTTCAGAAACCATCGTTTGACAAATTTGGGGTAACATGTTCGTCTGTGGGCATGACAAATCAGATCGTTCACAGACAAGGTCGGCGGATTAATAGATCTGTGGTCACACCGTCGACCGACTAGGGGTTGTCTATGGGCGCCTAATAGAGGGACTTTTAAATTTTTGCCTGTTAGCCAAAGCAACAATACGAATTTTACGATCGTTTCTTAAAATAGTGTGATTAAAAAAAGTTAGTGGCAAAAATGAGGAAAAAAAGCTCTTTCGTACTTTGAAAAAAAATCCAGAATTAAATTTACGCTCTGGTCAAATTACTCCATGTTAAAGGCAATGGTGAACATAAATAGTCGGAATAAGCAGATATTACAAGCTAGTTTCCCTTTTTTTAAAACGAAAGGGGGAAAGGATATCGACCGAAAAAATCTAAAATATTTACAAGAGAACAAATTGACAAATTTCTCGCAGAAGCCCCGGATGAAATTTATCTTATGCAAAAAGTAGCCGCAATTTTCGGTGCCTTTGGAGCCTGTCGTCGAGAAGAACTGTGTAATTTACCAGACACAAAAATTAATGTGCAAAGAACCTTTGTAATTAGTGGTACCTTGTATATGAACTATTATTAAAAGTATATAGCTCTTCGTCCAGTGAATATAAATTATTCAAGGGTTTTTATAGAATGCTTAAAGAATAAATGTGTCATAACCCCGGTTGGAATTAACACATTTGCTAAAATGCCTGCACAAATGGCTTAATTTCTAAATTTGC